>PVKM010005990.1:0-45782 GCA_004027735.1 Carollia perspicillata | reverse complement strand
AGGAAGCTTCACAAAGAATGCTAAATGAAATAGAGGCAAGTCAACTATCAGATATTGAGTTCAAAGCAATAGTTACAAGGACGCTCCTTGAGCTCACAGACAAATACCAAAAACTAAAGGGAAACTACAATGAACTCACTGCAAATTATATCGACATGAAATGGGAATTGAAACTATCTACAAGGGCCAAGAGGAAATGAAGAATACAATTTCTGCATTGAAGAACACTGTAGAAGAAATCAAAAGCAGGATTAATGAAGCAGAGGATTGAATCAGTGAACTGGATGACAAGGTAGAAAAAAACACCCAGAAAGAGCAAGAAAAGGAACAGAGACTCAGAAAGAACAAAGAGGTGTTCAGAGAACTGCAGGAAAACATGAAACCTAATAATAATCATATAATAGGGATACCAGAAGGAGAAGAGTCCGAGGAGCAAGGGAGAGAAAACTTGTTTGAAAAAGTAATGATGGAAAACTTCCCTAATTTGATGAGAGAAAAAGTCACACAAATCCAGGAAACACAGAAAGTCCCAATCAAGAAGAACCCAAAGAGGCTCACTGCAAGACACAAAATAATTAAAATGGCAAAATTCCAAGACAAAGAGAGAGTCTTAAAGGCAGAGCGAGGGAAAAACAGGAAGTATCATACAAGGGAGCCCAAATAAGAATAGCAGCTGACTTCTCAATGGGAATGCTCCAACCAGAGGGGAATGGCAAGGAACATTCCAAATAATGAAAAACAAATACCTACAATCAAGACTACTCTATCCAGCAAGCCTCTCAATTAAAAATGGAAGGCCAAATAAGGAGCTTTCCAGACAAAAGAAGTCTCAAAGAATACACCTCCTCCAGACAAGCTCTGCAAGAGATGCTAAGGGGACTGCTTTAGAAAAGGGGGAAAAAAGGAGTGAGAGAGAGAGAGGAACACAGGCACGAAAAAATGGCAATGAATAAGTACCTATCAATAATAACCTTAAATGTAAACAGATTAAATGCTCCAACACAAAGACATAGAATAGCTGAATGGATAAGAAAGCATGACCCACACATATGCTGCCCACAAGAGACCCACCTCAAAACAAAAGATCTACACAGACTGAAAGTGAAGGGCTGGAAACAAATATTCCAAACAAATGGACAGAAAAAAAAAAAAAGCCGGGGTAGCAATACTGATATCAGACAAAATAGACTTCAGAAAAGGGCCATAAAAAGAGCCGCAGATGGTCACTTCATAACACTCAAGGGAAGAATCCATCAAGAAGACAAAAGAATTGTAAATATATATGCCCCTAAATATATATATTAGGAACACCCAAATACATAAAGAAAATCTTGGAGGACTTCGAGAAAGGTATTGACAGCAACATGATTATAGTAGGGGATTTTAACACCCCACTGTCAAAAATGGATAGATGTTCCTAACAAAATATCAACAAAGGTATTGTGGCAATGAACAAGGTCCTATATCAAATGGACTTAACAGCTACATAAAAAGCCTTTCATCACAAAGAAGCAAAATACACACTCTTTTCAAATGCATGTGGAACATTTCCAAAGATAGACCACATGATAGGACAAAAAGCAAGCCTCAACAAATTCAAAAAAATTGAAATCATATCAGGCATTTTCTCTCACCACAAGGGACTGAAACTAGAAACAAATCTCAAGGAAAAAACTCAAAAACACTCAAACTCATGGAAATTAAACACAATGGTATTAAACAATGAATGGCTCAAGAATGAGATCAAGGAAGAAATCAGAAAGTTTCTGGAAACAAACAAAAATGAACTCATAACAATCCCAAACCTATGGGACATAGTGAAGCCAGTCCTGAGATGGAAGTTCATAGCAATATAAGCCTATCTTAAAAAGATAGAAACATTTCAAATAAACAACCTAACCCTACACCTACAAGAACTGGAAGAACAATAACAAAGACAGCCCAGAGCAAATATGAGGAAGGAAATAACAAAGATCAGAGCAGAATTAAATGACATAGAAACTAAAAGCACAATTCTAGGATCAATAAATCCAGGAGCTTGTTCTTTGAAAAGATAAATAAAATTGACAAGCCTTTAGGCAGACTGATCAAGAAAAAAAGAGAGAGGACCCAAATAAACACAATCAGATTTGAAAGAGGGAAGATTACAACTGATACCACAAAAATACAAAGGATTCTAAGAAATTACCACAAAGAAATGTATGCCAAGAAATTTGAAAACCTAGGTGAAATAGACAAATTTCTAGAAAAATGTAATCTTCCAAAACTCAATGAAGAAGCAGAAAGCCTGAACAAACCAACAACAGCTGACAAAATTGAAGCAGTAATAAAAAAATCCATGGCACATAAAAGCCCTGGACCAGATGGTTTCACAGGATAATTCTACAAACCATTTAAGGATGAGCAAATCCTTATCCTTCACAGATTATCCAATAAAATCCAAAAAGACCAAACAGTCTCAAACTCTTTTTGTGAAGCCAGCATCATCCTAATCCCAAAACCAGATATAGACATAACAAAGAAAGAAAACTTCAGGCCAATATTGCTGATGAACATAGATGCTAAAATCCTCAACAGAATATTAAACTATGTCCAGCAATATGTTAAAAAGATCGTACACCATGATCATGTGGGATTCATCCCAGGGATGAAAGGATGGTACAATATTCACAAATCAATAAACATAATACATCACATAAACAAAAGGAAAATCACATGATCATATCAATAGATGTGGAGTAAGCATTTAATAAGGTACAGCACCTATTTGTGGTAATAATACTCAGCAAAGTAGGAATAGAGGGAGCATTCCTCAACATAATAAAGGCCATATATGAGAGACCTACAGCCAACATCATACTCAATAGGCAAAACTAAGAGCTTTCCCACTAAGATCAGGAACAAGACAAGGATGTCCACTTTCACCACTCCTATTCAACATAGTACTGGAAGTCCTAGCCACAGCAACCAGACAAGAAAAAGAAATAAAAGGCAATCAAATTGGAAAGGAGGAAACAAAACTCTCATTGTTTGCAGATGGAGTGATACTGTACATAGAAATCCTATAGACTCTGCCAAAAACTACTCAACATATTAAATGAATTTTGCAAAACAGCCAGATACAAAGTCAATACTCAGAAATCAAAGGCACTTTTGTACACCAACAATGAAACATCAGAAACAGAAATCAGGAAAGAAATCCCATTTCACATAGCAGCAAGAAAAATAAAGTACCTAGGAATAACCCAAACCAGGGAAGTAAAAGACCTGTACTCAGAAAACTGCATAACATGGAAAAAAGTAATTAAGAAAGACACAAACAACTGGAAGCATATACCATGCTCATGGATCGGAAGAATTAACATCATCAAAATGTCCATATTACCCAAAGCAATATACAGATTCAATGCAATCCCTATTAAAGTACCCATGACATATTTCACAGATATAGAACAAACATTTCAGAAATTTATATGGAACCATGAACCACCTGATAAGCTGCAGCAATTTTGAGAAAGAAGAACAAAGCAGGAGGGATCCCAATACCTGATATTAAACTGTATTACAAGGCCACTGTAATCAAAACAGCCTGGTACTGACATAAAAACAGGCACATAGACCAACGGAATAGAACTAGAGCCCAGAAATAAACCTTAGTCTCTATGGTTAATTGGTTCATTAATGGTTAATTAATATTTGACAAACAGGGAAGAAGCATAAAATAGACCAAAAATAGCCTATTCAACAAATGGTGTTGGGAGATCTAGACAACTATGTGCAAAAAAATGAAACTTGATCAACTTACACCATACACAAAAATAAATTCAAGGTGGATAAAAGACTTAAATATAAGCCATAACATCATAAAACTCCTAGAAGAAAACATCAGCAGGAAAATCTCAGACATTCCATGCAGCAACATCTTCACAGATATGTCCCGTAAAGCAAGAGATATAAAGGAAAGAATAAATAAATGGGACTTCGTCAAATTAAAAAGCTTCTGCATGGCTAAAGAAAGCAGCATTAAACTAAAAGAGAACCAGCCTTAGGGGAAAACATATTTGCCAGTGATACCTCAGACAAGGGCTTGAGCTCCAAAATATATAAAGAACTCACACGACTCCACTATAGAAAGACAAAAAACCCAATTAAAAAATGGGGAAATGACTTGAACAGACACTTCTCCTGGGAGAACATACAAAGGATCCAAAGACACATGAAAAGATGCTCAACATCACTAGGCATCAGAGAGATGCAAATTAAAACCACAATGAGATACCACCTCACACCAGTCAGAATGGCCAACATAAACAAATCAACAAACAATTGTTGGAGAGGGTGTGGAGAAAAGGAAACCCTAGTGCACTGTTGGTGGGAACGCAGGCTAGTGCAGCCACTATGGAAAACAGTATGGAATTTCCTCAGAAAACTGAAACTGGAACTGCCTTTTGACCTGGCAATTCCACTGCTAGGATTATACCCTAAGGACCCTGATACACCAATCCAAAAGAACTTATGCACCCATAGCAGCACAATTTACAATAGCCAAGTGCTGGAAGCAACCTAGGTGCCCATCAGTAAATGAATGGATGAAAAAACAATGGTACATTTACACAATGGAATTCTATGCAGCAGAAAGAAAGGAGCTCCTACCCTTTGCGACAGCATGGATGGAACTGGAAAGCAATATGTTAAGTGAAATAAACCAGGCAGTGAAAGACAAATACCATAGGATCTCACCTACTAGTGGAACCTAATCAACAAAACAAACAAACAAGCAAAATAGAACCAAAGACACTGAAATTAAGAATAGGCTGACAGTGACCAGAGGGAGGGAATTTCAGGGGAAAAGGGAAAGGGTTTGCAGCAACAAGTATAAAAAACACAGGGACAAAAACAAGGGGGAGTACAGAAATGGGAGGGAGGTGTGGAGGGCTGGGGGGATGGGCTGGGATGGGGTAAAAGGCAGATAACTGTAATTGAACAACAATTAAAATAAAATTAAATTTAAAAAAAATGAAACTTGATCACCAACTTACACCATACCAAAAAATAAATTCAAAGGGTTGCTGGTTTGATTCCCAGTCAGGGCACATGCCTGGGTTGCAGGCCAGGTCCCCAGTAGGGGACACATGAGAGGCAACCAAACATTGATGTTTCTCTCCCATTCTTTCTTCTTCCCCACCCCTCTCTCTAAAAATAAATAAATAAAATATTTTTTAAAAAATAAATAAAATAAAAAATCAACTCTTTGCATTGTTTTCTGTCACCTTCTAATCTTTATTAAGTACACACATACACACATCACTCTGTTTTTAAATCAATATATGTGTCTTTTTTTATACTATACATTATTTGGATGTATATGTTTTTCCATACAATACACATATTTTACTAATACAATATGTTATATTCAAATGAATGCATTGGAAGTATTATATTTAACTCTCCTTAATTTTCATAAGTTGATAATTATAATGAAATTATAAAAATGCCAACCCTAAGCTAACTCTTCAGCAACTTCAATGATCCAGTGACCCAGGGAATAATAGCTCATTGAATTATAAAATGACTCTCAATGAGCAAAGTTAGAAGGAAACTTGAGACAAGTGCTGTCAGAGCTTGATACACATGGTCGATTATGTAAATCTTTGTTCCAGCTCTCTTAACCTAAGGGTGTTAAAGTCCTAATGATGCCTCTGGACACTTGCAGAAAGGTAAGTGCTCAGATATTGCTCAATCATTTTTGATGCCCCCTGATTGACATGTACTCTCCTGCCTGACATCTCAGTCCTCTCAGTGGCCCTTCCAGCCCAGCTTTCCAGCCTCTTCTCTCTCTGTCCTTCTCAGTCAGCAGTCCACTGATTCTCAATCAAAACATGAGAGAGAGTAGGCAAGAGAACACATAGATGGCAAAAATTTTCCCTGAGCAATCCAGATTTGCTTTCGTGCCTCAACTGAGAACGACTGCATTGTCAAAGAGAACTAACAACTACTTATCACTCCCTGTGTCTTCCATCTCTACACCTTTGGTACACATCATTTCTCTTGTTGAAATCTCCATCTGTCAAAATCCAACCCACAAAGTGTACTTCAATACTTTCACAGAGAAATTTGACAAAATCTTGTAGAGATGAGCATTATGCATCTTTAATCTACTAATTCTATTCTCTGGTAAATATCCTAGAAACACTCTTGCATATGAGCACAAGGAGATACGTGCAAAAATGTTTATTGCATCTCTGTCTGAAAGATCAAGAGACTATAAACAACCTAAATGTCCATCAACAGAAGAACTGATTTTAAAATTGTGTACACACACATATACACTAGAATATTATGCAACAGTGAAAATAAACTAGAGCTATATGTATCAACATATATAATTTATAAAATATACATATTTATATATAAATTAAAATATACAGAAGTACTAAAGCAATATGCAGAAGGATACAATATGACACTATATCTAGAATGGCATATTTCAGAATAATATATATTTAATGAAAGTATCATGAAGTTCAGAAAATAAATAACAAGAAGATGAAAGCATAGGCAAAAATGCTTTGCTTCTTTGCAAAACCAAAAAAAAAGGATAACAACCAATTTGAAAGCAAAGAACAACCAGAACTGCCAGAAAAAAACATTTGCATGAATGTCCAACAACCAAAGAGATAAATAAATATTCACCTAGGCAGTAGAAGGGGTTGTGATGGACAGCTGGGCAGAGAGGATGTGCAGCAAGGCAGCACCTGGAGGACCAGGCTGGCAAGGTGGCAACTGGCAGACCTCACAGGTGATCCCAGATTTGCATGCAGACAAGCCGAGGGAACAACAGAGGAGTGAGATAGGCCACAAAACCCAAGGTTTCAATGCAGGAAACTAAACTTTCAAAACCCCAGGCTGTAAAAAAAAGTCTGTGGGGGTTGTGTTGGCAGGAGAAACTCTCAGCCTCATGAGAGAATTCATTGGGGAGACCCACAGAATCCTAAAATACACACAAACCCACCCACCTGCAAATTAGCACCTGAAAGGGCACAATCTGCTAGTGGGAAGTGAGGGAAGTGACAGAAAATGAGAGAAAAGTGGGACAAGAGCCAAAGAAGCAGCATTGTTCCTTCTCTGACCCCTCCCCCACAGACAGTTCCACAATACATGAAAGATGGTTGCTCCACACTGGTGAATACCTAAGGCTCTGCCCCTTACAAAGTAATAGATGCACCAAAACAAAGAAATATGGCCCAAATGAAAGAACACATCAAAACTCCAGAAAGAGAGCTAAGCAACAAGGAGATAGCTAACCTATCTGATGCAGAGTTCAAAGCACTGGTAATCAGATGCTCACAGAACTAATTGAACTCAGTCACAAAATAAAGGAAGAAATGAAGGCTACCCAAAGTGAAATAAAGCAAAATATACAGGGAACCAACAGTGAAGGGAAGGAAACTGGGACTCAAATCAACAATTTGGAACAAAAAGAAGAAATACGCATCCAACTGGAACATAATGAAGAAATAAGAATGCAAAATAATGGTGAGAGGCTTAGGGTCCTCTGTGACAACTTTAAGTGTTTCAACACCTGAATCACCAGAGTGCCATGAAAACTTATTTGAACAAGTAATGAAGGAAAACTTCCCCAATCTGGCAAAGGAAATAGACTTCCAGGAAGTCCAGGAAGCTCAGAGAGTCCCAAAGAAATTAGACTCAAGGAGGTGCACATCAAGACATATCATAATTAAGTTACCTAAGATTAAAGATTAGGAGACAATCTTAAAAACAGCAAGAAGAAAGGAAACAGTTACCTACAAAGGAGTTCCCATAAGACTATCAGCTGATTTCACTAAATAAACCTTACAGGCAAGAAGGGGCTAGAAAGAAGTATTTGAGTCATGAAAGGCAAGGATCTGCATCCAAGATTACTCTATTCAGCTAAGTTATAATTTAGTATGGAAGGGTGGATAAAGTGCCTCCCAGGTCAAGTTGATGGTGAGTTCACCATCAACAAGCCCTTATTATATGAAATGTTAAATGGACTTATCTAAGAAATAGAAGTTCAAAAACTATGAACAGTAAAATGACAATAAACTCACAACTATCAACAATTAAACCTAAAAGACAAAACGTAAGCAAACAACTAGAACAGGAACAGAATCACAGAAATGGGGATCACATGGGGGGTTATTAGTGGGGAGGAGGAAGGCGGGAGTGGGGGGAATGGTACAGGGAATAAGAAGCAGAATAGATACACACAAAATAGACAGAAGGAGGTTAAGAACGGTATAGGAATTGTAATAGCCAAAGAACTTATACGTACAACTCATGAACATGAACTGTGCTGGGGAGGGATGTGGAGGTTGAGGGGAGCAGTACAAGGAGGAAGGGGATAAAGGGGAGAAAAAATTGGGGCAATTATAATAGCATAATGAATAAAATATACTTTAAAAAATAAATAACAAATTCAAGGTCCTGGTTATCTCCAGGGGATAAAGAAAAGGGTTTGTGAGTAGGGAAACACAGGTGGCTTCTATTGACATAATAATTATATTCATTTCCTGTGGTTGCTGTAACAAATTACCACAAATTTTGTGGCTTAAGAACAACAGAAATGCATTCTCTCACAGTTCTGGAGGCCAAAAGTCCAAAATCATTATCGCTGGGCTAGAATGAAGGTGTGGACGTGGTGGTGTTCCCTCTGGAGGCCCTACAGGAGATCTGTTCCTTATGTCTTTCAGCTTTTGGTGGCTGCCAGCATTCCTTGGTTTATGGCCATGGCAAACTTCAAATATCTTTCTGCTCTGTCATCACAAGATGTTCTGATGTGTGTGCATGCATGTGCATGAAACCTTCCTGTTCCTGTCTTGTATGGACACTTGTAATGATATTTAGGTTCCATCTCCATAATTCAGGATAATCTCCTTATCTCAAGGCCCTTAACTTAATCACATCTAAAAAGATCATTTCTCTAAATTTAATATTTAAAGGTTTCAAGAATTAGGTCCTGATATCTTTAGGAAGGAGGGCATTTGCAGCTAAATGGTGGGAGATAGTGGCCATAGACTCATGGCCCTCCTCCTTGAGTTATAGTTTTATGTGTATATATCTTAAGTCAAATACAGATCATGACCTTGAGTTACACTTACATGTGCATCTGTCTTACATCAGATACAGATCATAAACTATTGGGAACTGCCCTGCCTGGTTTCAGAAGCTATAAACCCCATGGCTAAGGCTGAGTAAGAGACCTTGGGACCATAAGCCACTAAGGAGACAAAGCTTATCTTCCTTGTAGGGGTGCCACCTCTGTCCTCCTTTACTTCACCCTGCTTGGCCCCCAATGCATGATCAGTTAGCCAATGATGGGTAAGATTCCTCAAGGGAGGGATGACCTAAGACAGGTATGGTCATGAAGGGGCCCCCAGGGAAGGACTTGGGGGGCTACAGCAAAGGGGGCTGATCGACCCTCACACCTCAGCTTTGACATAGCCTGAGTCCTCATCCTGTCTGCAAGAAATCTCCTAATCTCTTGGCTGCTTTACTTCCCCGGCCTGACTTAAGCCTGAAACAATGACAGAGTGGGGTGCAGACCTGGGCTGAAATCAATGGCTCTCTGGGGTGATCAGGCCTAAGAAAGAACACATAAAATCCTGTGAAACCTGCTTTGCTAAGAATGTCCTCAATTTTCTGATAAGGGTCCAAGCAGGAAATGAGTTTGTTTTCCAAAGTTTTATAGCCCCTTAGCTAACTGACCCTGACTCAGAATATGCCCTCATAGTTCTTTTTATGTTATCTATTATTTGATCCTTAGTGCCTGACAATGATTGATGAGCTTTAACTGTATTCCTGTGAAAATTGAACCCAATAAAAGCCCATTGAGGTAAAGGTTCCTGGCCCTTCTCCTTTCAGAGATTGGCCACCTTTCCTCCCCAGCATATAAGGTCTTGGTAGACTTATTCTCATCGGTGGCAGCTGTGGGGGGCCCTGTGGGTGGAGCCCCCCACCCACAGTAAACTTCTCATGGAAAGATGGATCTTCAGGAGGCTGAAGAGCCGTGTAATGGAAAAGTTAGAAGTCTAGGAGTCAAGCTCTAAGAGTAGGGTATATGAATCTGTCATTTTAGGGGTGGGGAGGGGGCAATTCTGCATAAGATGAGATCCAGAGTATGATATCTAAAATCTGACTCATCATTTTTAGAACCTTTGGGGAGCCCCTTTAAGATGTTAAATTACAATGTTAAAGAGAAGTACCTGTGCCAAAAATTAATGAGAGCTTGAAGACTAAAAAACAAAAAACCTTTCAAAACTGAGTGGATTGATGCCAACTTCTAGCAGTAGAATTTCAAGTATTAATGACAGGTAAGGGGGAAAAATTCCAATCGTGTTACAATAGCAGGCATGAAATTCACCTGCTTTTAATTAAAACCTTCTGTCTCAACCCCTCCCAAGTCAAAAGAGCTGCCACTACTTTGTGAGTAAGCTTGGTCCCCAGGAAGTAAAATGTGGCCTCAGAAGCTCCCTGGCTAGAATGCACCAGAGGAAGTAGATGGCCACTCCTCCTTCCTTAGTCACATTTCCACTGTGACTAAGAACATGTTCGTTTTTTTTTTTGCCTGCAGCCTGGTCCATGTAAGACTCATAAAGCCAGGACATGAACCCCAAAGTTGGAGGATTCCCTGCACCCTCCCTCCTCAAATGAGGGAGTGGTCGAATGTCCAGGAGAATGTTATGTTACCCTACTGGAGAATGTTATGGAAATCTACAAAACTGAGGCTGGTATATGTGGCATTCTGCCTAAGGGCATTTTGTCAACAAAGTGCATGGAGAAAAGTCTAGATGGGTCATTTTTTGCACCTATGGATTAATAATATGAATGACCTGTCCAGCTTGGCAGGCTTAGAAGCCAAGATTGTTGGTATTTCTTGTCTCAAGTCTTAGCTTAGGTGGCATCTGTACCAGCATCTACTTGAAAGTGATTGTCCCAGTAACCTTCCATCCCATCACCCTTTTAATTTCTTTTTCACCAAATTTTACAATCTGCAATGACCTTGTTTACTTATTTGCTTATATATTTATTATCCATCTCTCCCACTGTAATAAAGGCTCTATAAAGGCAAGAATCTTGCTCTTTATTTGTACACTCTTATATCCTCAGATCTTAAGAGACTACCTGACACATGTTAGACATTCAATAAATTTTTACTGAATGAATGAATGAACAAATAAATTAGTGAATACAGAGGCTGAATAAATGCCCCAGGACCCAAAAAGAATCAATCACAGAAGTGAAAACAAAACTCAAATAAATAAAACATTCTATATTTTTATGCTTCAAACATATTCAGCTAAGATTGCTTCCCAACTTGCCATTCCTACTATGTTCCCACTTTTACCTGTGAAATATTATCCCCATCAGATGCACATTCCTTTTCCATCTGGAGAAACTGAAGTCCAGCAAAGTGAAATTACTTGAACAAAACTATGACTAGTTATATTTATGACTTGAACTTGGACCCTAATTTCTATCAAAGGAATAATTTACTCATAGGATGCTTTGGGGTTTTACCTCTTTTTGTTATTTTCCTCCACAAATAAAACAACAAAATACCTCCTAGAAGAAAAGTATTTTTGTCTCCATGAGACAAAAAACTATGGTATAAAGTCAGTGTTACATTTGGCAAGGCAATAATCACTACTCAGATGATTACATCCAAGGAATAATTAAGGAGGCAACTTTTGCTATATCACCCTGTTAATAGAGTTGAGTGAGAGATGTCCTGCTCCCCAAGGCTATCAGGTATACAAGATGGTCAACATGAAGTCTTAGACTCAGATTCTGGTTATTTTTAGCATTAGGGATGTTTGGTATGGTTAAGGGGCAACTTTAACAGGAAGCAGGAGATTGACCTTCCCACAATCTAGGGCCATCTGAACAAAGATAGCATAGAAAACATGAAGAACAGGAGCTTCTAATACCCACTTCCACTCTTCCCATGCGACTCTGCTGCCTCCTAGTAATTTGAAATCAGTATTTAACTGATTTCATGTATTTAATATGTCAGTAGCTTAGGTTCGTAATATAGTCTTTCCTATAAGTCAGCCATACAACTGCTTGTTTAGCTGCCTGATGATTAGCCCGGCACCAAGGAATAGATAAGAATCACACGCAGTAGCTATGCCATTCACTCAGCTTTTATAGGATGCAGGTTCACTCAAAGTAGAACATCAACATACATTAACATCCTACTCACACTCTAACAATCTAAGAGAAATATAATACACACACAGCAATCAATAGGGGATAATGAACCCGAGTCCCAATGTCTCAGTTTGCAGGTCTGGGAAAGAACATGGTGAGCAAGGCAGTTGTCAGCATCTTGCAAGGAAAAGTCTCTGGAGCCAGGTAGGCAGCAGGGCAGACGAAGTCCTCAGTCCAGCAGGGCAGAGCCTCCGGAGGCTGATGCCAAGGGAGATCAGTGTGGCATGGAGCAGCACTCTGGTATGTGGACCTCAGCTGTCTTATACCTTGAGAGGGGTGTACTCCACTCTTCTGGGTCTTTTTGATAAATGTCTTGGCACCAATGGTGGCAAGTGTGGGATTTCCCCAGGAGTCTATCTATGGATGGCTCTGCTCTGCAGACATGGCTCTTCTTATCATGTGTACAGATGTGAAGTGTGTCTCCTTGCCAGGTGTGTCTGCTCTAGCTTAGGTAGTTTTCCTCTTGAACCAAAGTGTCATGGCTGACTGACAGCCATTTTGTTTGACATGAGTGGCTCCACTTTGTTTTATATATGTTATACTATCTTGATAAAACCAATGCCATTTTACTGGTTCTGCTCTCCACAAATATGTTCAGAAACTTTCCTAATTTCTTAATAAGTCTGAATGTTTTACCTGTGTCCAGTTCTCATTTTCTCTTTGTATGTTATAGAAAGTATACCCCAGCTCATTCATTCATCCTTTTTTACTTCTCTCTCCTGAAAATGTCGATTCTGAAAGCTGATTTGAATTATAATAGCAAAGTATCACTGTCTGTCACTGAAAACAGAAAGAATTTTTTCAGTTCAAACAAATAAAAGCCCTGAGGTGACATATTTTCTCATAAGTAAATTCACTGCTAACCAACAGTGAAAGAATAATCACAGTAATGGATGACTCTATGAAATCAGTGATTTATTAAAGAACAGCCTATCTTAGAGAATCTTTCTTAGCTCTCAAACTAACCTCATCATTAACTGATATTAATTATATCTAGTGTTGTAGTGTCTACTTCCATCGCCATCCTAAAGAAAGACATCTCCCATTAAAGTCACAAAGAGCAACTAATGAGTAGCTTCCTAAGAGAATTTTTAATACAGAATGATAGTTCCCTAAATGTTAAACACAAAACTGAAAAAAATCACAAAGCCAAGCAATTTAAAATAAAGAATATTATTTCAGAATAATAAAAGGAAATTATTCAGGCAGTAGAACAACTTTCTAAAAACAGAATCAATAGAACAATCCGAAAAACATCATTTTAAGCCACCAAATTCAATACAGTCAAGAAATAGTATAGTAGTTTTCTGCCTGAGGAACAAGGATTGGTAACAAATGCAGTGTTTTCAGTTATCTGTCTGAGGACTGGTTTTATTTACTATTTGAATTATGCCTAAAAGCACCAACAGCTCACATTTGGCGGGAAGACAGCTATTCTTATTCTTAGAATTACTGCCTACAAAAACAAATCCAGTGTGTCAGCTTTAGATTATCTCCTTGACTCTTAGCTGTTGGTTGGCCAGCCTGTCTCTTTCATTAGATGGTAAGGGCCTTAAGGGCAGAAACCCTGTCTTACTAATTTTTGTTTCACAGCTTCTAGCACAGAGGGAGGAATGAAGTTAACACATAATTAGGTGCAGAGCCTAGCTCAACAGTCAATCCCCTTTTGAGTATATATTATTTAAAGCTGTCCTATTCATTATTCCTATCTTTTGGGAATTTTAAACACTTTTTAAAAAAATAATTTGGCCAAAAATATCTCTTACTTTGTATTTCCAATTAGCTCATGGTAGAATTGCAATGTTATATAAATAGTATTGTTAGTTCCCCATGTGGCTGTCATCTTCTTTTCATTTACTGTTAATCAATATCTCAAAATCACTAAATAATATACTGGATTCTAAAGTGTTAATTTAAATACTATAAATTATAAACATTAATTTGTACCAAACATTATGGGTGACTGAAAGCAAATTATTTCAAGCATTTACAATTAGGATCCATCCACAGATGATAATTTTCAGATTCTCCATATAATTTCAACAACCATCCACAGAAATGCTTCCACTGCCTGCTAATGTCTCCATCATTCTGGCTTTGCTGCTCAGCCTCCATCATGAGTAACTGCAAACATTACCTCCTTGAAGGGAGGTGCCTTACAGTTCACATCTAATGTCTGTGTAAATCCAGCAATTCCATGAAGAAAAAAAATACAAAATAAAAATAGCAACAAATATGATTTTAAAAAGGCATGGGATACCCCTACAGATGCCAAAAGTGTAATATTTCAGGGACTCTGCTTTTAGAATTGACCTGGAAACTGCTTGAATTGCTCATAATCTAGAGAGAAAAGTAAACAAGAAAATCAACCATAACAGTATAGGACTCAGAGACCACACAGGAATTGGGAAACTGCAATTGAGATTAGAATGGGTCATTACAGGAACACAGAGGAAGGTTACCTGAAGAGTGAGGAAGTTTCACTCAGAAGCAAATTCTGAGCTGCATTTGGAAGAGTAAACTGGAGTTAGGTAGAAATGGGAGTGCGAGGACTAGCATTCCAAGCAGAAGAAAGACTCACACAAGATAACTCGAAGAATTCAGTAGCATCTGGGGCTCAGGGTCCGTGGAGGAGCGAATGGTCAGATCCCTGACAGCCTTGTTAACCATGACCAGCAGTCCCAACTTCAATCTGAAAGTGAAAGGGAGTCGCTGAAGGATTTAAATCTAAGAAGTAATTTAAGCTGCATTTAAAAAGTATAATCAGAATACCTACTTATTAATTCACAGTGAAAAACTTCCCTAAAAAGCAAATAAGAGGCTGGAGTCCTCCTGGAAGCAAATGCTCTGCCTTCAGGTCCCTGCAGAGTGTTCCAGGGTCTGTGAGGACGGGGTTGGCGAGGCTCAGGCAGCAGGCCAAGGCAACCTCATTCTTTATACCGTAGGGATCCCCTTACCACCTGCCCAACACGTTTCCCCTGGGTAGAGCTGATAATATTGAGCAATGACTCTGGCAACAGAGGAGGATGGAGAGGGAACGGGTGAGCATGAGAGTGGGAGGACCCACGCTTGATGATGAGGACCTGAATGCAAAGGATAAGGCAGTTTTAGGATATTTGTAAGAGGTAGAATCAGGTGGACTTAGGGACCAATTAGATGTAGAAAGTGGTGGGGAAGCCACAAAGGGAAGTAAGGGAGTGAAGGCACGTATGTGTGGGAAGATGACTAGATTTAGGACCTGGCTTCTACTACATTTTAGGATTATCTCTTGCCACTACAGAGCACAAATCCTTTACCTCTGCCAGAGAAACCACATGCAGTTTCCCAAAGATGCCTTCCTCTCGGGTCTCAGTCTGTTTGTATACATCACTCCAAATGACATGACCCTTCTCCTTCCCCTGTTCTATCTGGAAGACTCCAGCTCGCCAGTTCTGTCCAGCCTGCCTTCTCTGGCCATTCTCCTGCTTTCCTTTCTGTCCAAATGTTATGGGTTGAATTGTGTCCCCCAAAAAGATATGTTGAAGTCTTAACCCTTGTTACCTGTGAATGTGACTTTATAAATACCCATAAATATTTGCATATTTAATCAAGTTCAGATGTGGTGATTAGGGTAGATCCTAATCCAATATGACTGATGTCCTTATAAGAAGAAAATGCCATATGAAGACAGAAACATGCAGGAAGAACACCATATGCCATTGGAGGCAGCTGCAAGCTAAAGAATACCAAAGACCTGGTGGCCTGCAATTGAAGTCAGAAAGAGGAAGGAAAAATTCTACCCAGAGTCTCAGAGGGAGCGTGGCTCTGCTGACACCTTGATTTCAGACTTCTAGCCCAAGAATTGTGGGACAATATATTTGTTGTTTTAAGCCATTCTGTTGGTGGTACTTTACAGAGGCCACAGAAAACTGACACACCAACCATCTCCCTGTGTTCATGTTTTAACACTTAGAAATCATACTGTATGTGCATATAAGGTATTTACCATCTAGTCTGGTAATTCTTTTATTTATTTATTTATTTTTAGATTTTATTTATTTTATTTTTTTTAGATTTTATTTATCTAAAGATTTTATTTATTTTTAGAGAGAAAGGAAGAGAGGGAGAGAAACATGTATGTGTAAGAGAAATATCTATGTGTCATAGATGACTACCCAGTCATCTATGTGATTGGCTGCCTCTTGCATGCCTCCAGCTAGGGACCTGGCCCACAACCCAGGCATGTGCCCTGACTGGGAACTAATCTGTCGAGCTTTCAGTTTGCGGGCTGGCACTCAATCCACTGAGCCACATGAGCAAAGCCTTGTCTGGTAACTCTTTGTTTTATTTTTCTTCATCTCTATGAGCTTATCTTTAAGGACAAGAATCATGTCTTCCACAATTGTATGCACAATACATCATTGTGCATACAGCGTACTTGTTTGGCACAGTGATGCTTAATAAATATTTCTCAAGTGAGAAAAAAGTGAGCCAAAGTTCTTCATGAAATGTAGAGATTGGAAGGAGCATACAAGATGGCAGGGACTGAAAGGAGCTGATAGAGATGCACAATAGTTCACATGTGCCTCAAGAAGGAGTTTTATCTTGATGAGTGTAGATTGATGTGGGGGGTCTCTACCCACAGAGCCCCCCTGGTTGCCACGGATGAGAATAAGCCTACCAAGACATGATCTGCTTGGAGAAGAAAGGTGGCTAATCTCTGAAAGGAGAAGGGTCAAGACCCTTTTCCTCAATGGGCT
The DNA here is from genome assembly GCA_004027735.1 of Carollia perspicillata. NCBI lineage: Eukaryota > Metazoa > Chordata > Mammalia > Chiroptera > Phyllostomidae > Carollia > Carollia perspicillata. The sequence goes on along the minus strand of PVKM010005990.1, from coordinate 28,788 downwards.
TTTATTGGGTTCAGTTGTCACAGGAATACAGGTGAAGCTCATTAATCATTGTCAGGCAGTAAGGATCAAACAACAGATAACATACAAAGAACTACTAGGGCTTATTCTGAGTCAGGGTCAGTTAGCTAATGGGCTATAAAACTTTGGAAAACAAACTCATTTCCTGCTCAGACCCTTATCAAAAAACTGAAAGCATTCTTAGCAAAGCAAGTTTCACAGGATTTTATGTGTTCTTTCTTAGGCCTGATCACCGCGGGGAACCCTCTTTCCAACACAGGGCTGCACCGCCTTATGTCATTGTTTCAGGCTTTAGTCAGGCAGAAGAAGTAAAGCAGTCAAGAGATTAGGAGATTTGTTGCAGACAGAATGAGGACTCAGGCTATGTCAAAGCTGAGGGGCAAGGGTTCATCACCCCCTTTGCTGTAGCCCCCCAAGTCCTTCCCAGGGAGCCCCTTTGTGACCATGCCTGTCTTAGGTCATCCCTCCCTTGAGGAATCTTACCCATCATTGGCTGACCGATCATGCACTGGGGACCAGGTAGGGTGAAGTAAAAGGGGCAGAGGTGGTGCCCCTGCCAGGGAGATAAGCTTTGTCTCCTTGGTGGTTTATGGTCCAAAGGTCATTCAGTCAGCCTTAGTCATGGCGGGGGGGTTGGGGGCTACAGCTTCTGAAACCAGGCAGGGCAGTTCCCAACAGGTCAGGATAGGGGGAGTGATGATGAACAAAGCAGCCTTGAGAGTCAAGGAGAAAGCCCACCCCACCCCCATTCCTGTGCTCCATGGCACAGGGATGAACTGCCAGCCATGTGGGAGAGAAAAACCAGAATTCTGTTAAGGTAAAGAGTGCAGGCAACAGTCTGTTAAGTCATCTGGGGTCTCAGATGGGCTAATACTCAGTAGGCCTATACCAGCACAATAACACACTTGGTAAGCAGCCACTCATCAGAGCCTCCAGCGTGTTCCCCGTCAATTGAGCACCCTGAGGTCCCCCCCAGTGGGCCCAGAAAGGGGTAGCACTTGGTACATCAGAGGACTCTGGGAATTATATAAACCTGTACCTTTGTGCTGGCCTTTTTCCTTTGGTTATGAAATATTCTAATTATGCCTAGAGTAAAAGTGGTTATGAAATATTCTGATTATGCCTAGAGTAAAAGTGGTTTGTTAGTAAGGAATGGATCCTGGAGTGCCCAGCAGCCAGGGCTGAGGAGAAAAACACTGAGATGCCTGAAGATGACACTGGAGAAAGAGGCTGGATATCCAGGGAGGCCGACAATAACAGGAATGGGAGCCCTGGTAAGCGAAACCGGCATTGGGTGTGAAAGGGCTTGTCCACCGTGCCACTGAAACTCTCTGAAAACTAGCTGAGGTAGGAAAGAAGCTCCACTAGCCTAGTTGGCTCCTGAAAGCAACTGTCCCTGGAGGAAAGGGTTTGGCCAGGTCCCAGACCCTGGAAAGATTAAAAGTAAAGTTCAATGCTTATACAGGGGGAACAAACCACATTTGTGCTAAATTCTGCTTAGAGTTATTTTAGTATTGACTTAATTTTATTTTATTCTAATTCTTCAAGAAATATAGTATCACATTTAATATGTATGCTAACTTGATTAATCAGAAGATTTTCTCCATGACTACTTTCCATAAATTTTCATTATTACTATGTCCCTCTATAAAAGGAGAGAAAACATGAAACAAAAGCAGTTAACTTTTTTAAAATATGTTCTCTTTGACCTTGAAAGAGTATGAGGGGTTATATCCCTTATTCATTGTTTCCTGTGTGAAGGGATCTAGTAAAATCAAAGTGAGTTTCAGCTATGGTCACACATAAAGCTCCACAATCCTGGACTGAGTCATTCCTAGGACAAATCAAACATGTTTCTGGACTCTAAACTGAAATGCGGCAAATACAATTGCCTTTGGCAAGCAGAGCTGTGTAGTGTATTTTAAAATGTCAGAATATTAGGGGTAGGGCAGACCTTCATAACATTAATATAGACTAAGGGCCTATCTCGGACAGAGTTGGGTTTCCAAATAGGTAACTATTAATGGCAGGCAATTAGAAAGAACATTCCACCATTTGTTGTGTGGTTCAGTGGACTGAGTGCTGGCCTGTTAACCAAAAGGTCACAGGTTTGATTCCCAGTCAGGGCACATGCTGAGGTTAGAGGCCAGGTTCCCAGTTGGGGGTGTGCAACAGGCAACCTTTCTCTCTTGCATATTGATTTTTTCTCCCTTCTCCTCTCTCTGAATATAAATAAATAAAATGTAAAAAAAATTAAAAAAGAAAAGAACACTCTAGTTATTAACTTCCAACTGCAGCATCATTTGGGCCACTGTTAAAAAAAATTCTAGAGACAAAGCCAGTTTTCATTTTGGCTTCATTTTTAATTCAGTTCAGTTTAAGATGCTGCCTAAAAAACCCCATATTTAAAAATAGTGAGAAGCAAATTTCTTTGTGCTCTTGAGGGTTCTTGATAGGAGATATACTAAAAAATAACTGGAATCCTTCAGCATTTTCTACTTTGTGTTTCACAGATAAAAATGTTTGCACATTCCACTGACCCACTTGGCCCCTGCTGCTAGTTCCCAAGCATGAACTTCTCTCCACAGTCTCCCTTACCTTGCTCTCTCCCAACTTTCAGTCCCTGGAGAAAAAAAACAACTGGATACTAATTGCTCTTATGAGAGTTTTGTGGTTCCTCCTGAGGAATTCTAACCCTCCCACACCTGCCTTCACCATAGGAAAACACTGAGGATCTGAAATCCTATCCAGAGCCTAGGCACACTTAAGAAGAACACCTGACTGACACAAATAGGAAGATATTCTTCATGAAAACAGCAACATTGCTCTCAGAGAGCACAGAATCACAACTCAGAGAAACCTAATTAAAACTAGATGTATGTGTTGTATGTGTGTGTGTCTAGTAACACAGAATTGTTTTTCAGTAAGTGCTTTGAACTTAAAATGAAAAGAAAGGAAATACCTGCTGTAGCTCAACTTATGAAACCAAGGAATAGTTAGGACCAAGAAAAGGGCCTGGCACACAGCAAGCCTTCAATAAAAGATTTTTGACTGACTTTTGACATAACCTCCTCTTTTAACGTCTAAGGGCACCATTATTTGGGAATGAAATTTTAGAACCGCTCATTCTTTTATTCACTGATTCAACAAGCACTTATCGAGGGCTTCTCATAGACAGGCGCTGCATTCATTAAGTTATGTTATTGGGAAGAATTGTGCCTGCTCCCAAAGAGACCACAGTGGGAGACAGATACTTAGGGAATTATGATACTATGAGAGAGAGGAATGCAAACCATCCCTTAGGGTCTCAGTGGACCCAAAGACTAACTCTGCCTTAGTGAAATAAGGAAGGAGGCAACCTTTGATGTGGGGTAATTCCAGGGCAGGAATAAGTGGTGGCATTTTATACAGATTAGTAAAGGCATGAAAAAAAAAAGAACACGGTGTGCTCTGGCACTTTACAAGGGTAGTTTGACTGGTGCAGAAAGAAAATGGGTGTGAAAAGACAGGGAACCTAGAAAAACAGATGGCACCAGATTGTGAAGACCCAAGGAGTTTGGACCTTATGCTATGCAATGAGCAGTCACTGAAGACTGAGTTCCGGGAGCAAAAGACAAAAGGAGAGAAGGGTCTAATTGTTTGCACTGTGCCTAACATCTTATCTGGCAAAGTGGAACTGAATTTTAAATTAAAGTTCTTACACAACTAATTTTTTTTTGTAGTATGAGAGTAGTATGAAGATGAATAGACAGTAAAGAAAATGGAGACTGGTCCCTTGACCAATAATAATAATATTACATATTTAAGAAATTTCAAACTAAAACAAATATAAGGTTCATAAACACAGTATTAAAGCAAAAAGTCTTCCTATTGTAAACAATGACTACATGGGCTTTAACAGCACATTTATTCTTTTTTTTAAATTTTAGTTGTTGTTCAAGTACAGTTTTCTGTCTTTTACTCCCATCCCAGTCCACCCCCCCACCAGTGCTCCCCACCTCCCTCCCATTTCCACCCCCCTTAGTTTTTGTCCATGCATCCTTTATATTTGTTCCTGTGACCCCTTCTGCTTTTCCCCTGAAATTCCCTCCCCTCTCCCCTCTGGATACTGTCATCCGCTTTTCTATTTCAATGTCTTTGGTTATATTTTGCTTACTTGCTTGTTTTGTTGTTTAGGCTCCTGTTAAAAGTGAGATTATGTGGTATTTGTCTTTCACCACCTGGCTTATTTCACTTAGCATAATGCTTTCCAGTTCCATCCATGCTGTCGCATAGGGTAGGAGCTCCTTCTTTCTTTCTGCTGCATAGAATTCTGTTGTGTAAACATACCATAGTTTTTTGATCCATTCATTTACTGATGGGCACCTAGGTTGCTTCCAGCACTTGGCTATTGTAAATTGTGCTGCTATGAACATTGGGGTGCATAGGTTCTTTTGGATTGGTGCATCTGGGTTCTTAAGGTATAATCCTAACAGTGGAATTGCCAGGTCAAAAGGCACATCCGTTTTTAGTTTTCTGAAAAAATTCCATATTGTTTTCTATTGTGGTTGTACCACTCTGTAATCCCACCAACAGTGCACTAGGGTTCCCTTTTCTCCACATCCTCTCTAACACTTGTTCGTTGCTTTGTTTATGATGGCCATTCTCACCGGTGTGAAGTGGTATCTCATTGTAGTTTTAATTTGCATCTCTCTGATAGCTAGCGATGTTGAGCATCTTTTCATGTGTTTCTGGATCCTCTGTATGTCCTCTCTGGAGAAGCGTCTATTCAAGTCCTTTGCCCATTTTTTAATTGGATAACAGCACATATATTCTGAATTAAAAGTCTGTACTCCTTATTCCATTATGAATTGACAGAATAATAAAATGCATTAGGATCTGGCAAAATTAGCACAATAAAATTACAATAAAGAGCATTGCTCATTTCTCACAAAATTTACAAACCAGATCAGCTGACACAGAAAATTTACAGTCACACACAAAAAAAAGAAGAAGAAGAAGACCAGAGTGATTTCTGGCAATCACAAGAGGAATTTGTAGATTAGCCAAGAAAATAACAAACATTTCCTATGTATCATTCCAAGGCCCTTCACACTATGTACCTTGCCTTCTTTTTTCTTTCAATTTTCATCAGATAGGCTTTGGGAAAAAAGTAACTACTTCTCTAGCTTCCCTTGATTTAACTAGTTTTTAAATGGTGGGAAACACTTAGGAGCTAATGAAATCTTTGTGTACCCTAGAAGTGTGCAATCTCCTCAGAAAAGAATTTGGCAATTTGAAGGCTTTTGTGGTGAGGCCCAGGAATCCTTCTGGTAGATATCTCTGAAGAAAAGAGATAGAGCGCCACAGTTGCAAATCAAAGCCATTTTGTAAACAGAAATGATTCATCTTTGTCCTTGGCTTTTTCTTTCTCTCCTTTTAATACTTTCTGTATTTTGTTTAAATAATCTGGCCCTGCCTGAACTGGTGTGGCTCAGTGTGGATTGAGCGTCTGCTTGCAAACTGACAGGTCATTGGTTCTATTCCTGTTCAGAGCACATGCCTGGGTTGCAGGCCAGGTTCCCAGTTGGGGGCATATGAGAAGCAACCATTTGATGTTTCTCTCCCTCTCTTTCTCCCTCTCTTCCCCTCTCTCTAAAAATAAAATAAATGATATCTTTAAAAAAAAAGAAAAATGCTAGTTAAAAAATAATAAATAAATAAGTAATCTGGCCCCTTTTACTGTGAATTTCTCTCTTGTCCTACTAAATCTGTGATTTTCTTGTCCCATGGAGGGATTATCTGATAAAGAAGAGTAGAACACTGTGCTATTATTCTTAGCAAGGAAAGAGATGTCACTGCCTCAGAGGTCATTAAGTTGCAACCTTTGTGTATTTTTCTAGAGGTGGGGAGTGGACATTATCAAATCTCTGCTCAGACAACCCTGATTGATGACTTAGGCAGGTGGGATGGAGCCAGACATAGAAGCTATTTCCAGCTTTGGAGTTCTGTTATTGGTGAGAAACCAAGTAGTGTTGACCTCAGTAGCCTATGCTGATGAGCAGCGAGTCAACTAGCTCAGGCACATCAGGGGGTATGTTAAAAGTGCCTTCTCTCCTCCTCCCTATAAATAGCATTGAATCAGACAACTGATGAAATCTTCAAGAAGAAAGCAGAAATAATAATCAGATGTGTTTAAATATATATGATTTGTCTTGAGCTCAATAGCTACCTCCAAAAACTGAAAGCAGAGTGGAAGATTTCATGCACAATTCATCTCTTGGACATACAAGAAATGTAACACAAATATAGCAAAATTTAGGGCTTGATCCAGGTGACTTCCAACAAAAGCAGATCTCAGCAGAGGCATAGAAGGCAAGTTTTGTTTACAGGCATTTGGCAATAGCTTCTTTGGGCCACACTAAGAATTAAGTGGTTCAATGACTATAATATAAAGAAAAGCTATTCTGAAACTCACAATCTTGCAGTCAAAATAATATTTTATTAGTTTTTAAAACATTAAGAAAGTCCTCTTCATCTGTGTTCACTTTGAGTGGGATTGGGAGTAGAAGAAACAATACGAGAAGCAAAAGTTTGACTTTTAATGAGGAAAACATTTTTCAAGGTTGTTCAGAGAATTCTTCCTCACCTCCTGTTCAGTGCTTTTTATTAACTATAATAAAACACGTTGTATCATACTGTAGCAGCCCTTTTCACGAGAGGGTCTCGAAGCAAGTCAGTGCTTAATTAAGGGCCCAGTCACAGGTTCAGGGAGGTGACAGCTAGGCCAAAGCAGGAACACAGCAAATCAGCCCAATAATTTAGAACATGAAGGGAAGTTTTATGTATTCCCTTGAAAACATGATTACCACCGCTCACCACAGCTCTGGCTGAGAGAACAGGAGAAGCAAGTACTGAAACCTGCAGTAAAAAAGTAAAAAGGATTCAGGAAGGGAGGTGACCATCGGCTTCCCCCTCAATGAGAACCCTGTCTCTGCCTCAGGGGCTGTGCAGGACTGTCAGAATGAAATGTCAGATCAACTAAACAATGGGAAACTTGCGGCTAGGGACAGGGGTGAGGCCCAGAGAGGGAGGTGCCACGGGGTAGTTGTGAAGGCCTGTAACTGGCAGTTGGTGCTTTTCTGTCCTGCCTGCTCACTTCCCCTCCATCATCACCAGTCAGCATTCATTCCATTCCTTTCCATGCCAGGAACTCAGCTACAGGCTGGGGCCAGGCAATTAAAACAGAATCACTTTCAAGAAGTCTGAGATTATTCTTAAGGAAAGGAGCTCTAACAAGGGCAAGGATCCGAACATTGCTCCTGAACATTAAGCAAGATGAGATTCGGAGCCCAGAGATAGCAGACTTGAGTGAGATCACTGCCATCAGGGTAAGATAGAGATAGCTCTTCCCCCATCTACATTTTCTCCTCTCACCCCCTACACCAGTGGCCAGACATTGCTGGGAACCAGGTGTCAGCTCACTTGAAGGAAGAACTTTCCTAGTTATAGCTGTCCAAAGATAAAATGAAATACATTGTGCGTTGGTGAGCTCTGGGCCACTGTGGTTATTGGAGAATGGGCTGGATAGCTATCTGGTGGGATTGACAAGGCCCTTTTCAGACCTAATAGTTTGTGAATTCACAGAGGGCTGGTCTGCTAAAGGACCAGCTCTGGGTAGACTAGTCTGCTCTGCTCTGGCCTGTCATAAGGATGATGAAGATGACAGCTCAGGAATAAGTGGTAGGGCAAAAGCCTGATAATGAAGTAGTTGGGGACTGGGGGTAGGAGTAGAGGGGATAAGATTTCTAGAACTGCCAAAACAAAATACCACAAACAGGGTGGCTTTAAACAATGAAAATGCAATGTCTTATAGTCCAAAATCAAGATTTCAGCAGTTATTTCCTTCTGAGCGTCCTAGAGGAAAATCTGTTGCACGCCTCTCTCAGCCTTGGGTAGCCCAGGTGTTCCTTGGCTTGTAGACACCTCACTCAAATACTCTGTCATTACATGGAGTCCTCCTCATCTGTCTCCACATGTCCACCTTCTTATAGGGACACTAGTAATATTGGATTAGGGGCCCACCCTACTGCAGTATGACTTCATATTAAGTTAACTAATTTGATCTCCAACTACCGTATTTCCAAATAAGGTTACATTCTGAGGTATTGGCAGTTAGGACTTCAAAACAGCTTAATTTTAGGGGGACACAATTGAACACATAACAGGAAGCGGCTTGCTAAATCCCTGAGACCTCCTCTTTTCCCATCTGTACAACTCTAGGACTGACACTGCATGGAGAGAGTCTGGGTGGCTAGAGTGGACACCACTCCCTCTGCTGGTCCTCCCTTGATGTTAGATATAGCGTAGTCCTGAGCTTGTTCCCAGGGCTTCAAAATTCTGCCCTTCCCTATACTCCATAGAACCACTTCCCCTCATGACATCCACAGCACTCCTAACCCAGACACCCACATATATATCCTAACACCCTAAAGCCTTAAGCTCTTTCCTTCTCTGTATCAAAGTCCTTCCTGGAATCTTTTGTTTACATCCAGACACAGAAAAACTTGGGAAGTGTATTTGAGGATTTTGGTTTTTGTTTTTCTTCTTTCAGACTCTCACAAAGACGTGCAGAGCTCCCAAAGCTCTGGTTTATTTCACTAAGTGTTGCACACATTGTTACCTTAAGTGAATTTCCAAGATTTTGGGGGAAAGACATTATAAAACACAACTCTAGAAATTTCTGCCAGTAATTGCTTCCATGGAGTTACCAGCACAGAAGGAGACTGTGGTAAAATGCAGAAACGTCAGACTGGAAGACACAAATCTGAAGTTCTATGACCACACACTATGGATGAGCGGTGTGACAGTAGTGGTCAGGTCATTTCCCCTCTGTGTCCTTCAATTTCTCCAAAATTTATTTCTGAAAATAAATTAGACAATTTCAATGCTGATACTGTGCTTTCACAAAAATCATTATTCTATGATTTCACAATAGGTCTCTAATGGTCATTTCAATGCTGATATTCCACAATTTAATAATAGAGAGTTAAACTTTTCATGTGGGTTAAATGGAAGAAAAAAGGAGACATATTACTGTGAAAGTCAGCTAATTATCTTCGAGGAATGGTGTCACCTTTCGAGCCTCAATTATCCCCTCTATAAAATATAGAAATATCAATATGGACTTCATAAGGTGGTGGGAATGCGGGTGTTTGGAGCGATTTTCAACCCTGCACAAAGGCAATCCAGGAACCCCTCTCTCAGAACGTTCTCTAAAACATTCCTGAGCCCCCGGAACCGATGGTTCCAACAAGCCCACAAAAAGGGCCAGGAGGGGCGGGGCGAGAATGTTGTCTTTGTTCTGCCCCGCCCCCGCCCTAGATATCGCGAGAGGGCGGAAACCGTCGGCTTCGGCGTCCGCGTAGCTCTGGTGCTTGGCCAATAGGCCGGCTTCTCTCCGCCAGCTGCGGTTAAAGTGGTGGTGGCTTAGGGCGGGCGTAGAGCTGCCAGCCGCGCGGCGTCGGCTGGACGCCAAAGCGTCGGGGTCATTGTGTCGTGAGAACGACCCCGGTAGCCGTATCTTCAACAGCAGGTGAGGGCGGTTTAGCCCCAAGCGGGCTTGGCGGCTGCCTGGCGAGTCCCGACTCGCGCCTTGCCCTTTCCTTCCTGGACCCGACGCCAGGCAGCGACCCTGAGCCGACCGCCGGAGGGGCGGGCAATGGCGGCCTCGACGGCCTCGCACCGGCCCGTAAAGGGAATCCTAAAGAATAAGAGCTCTACGATTTCCACTATGGTGGCCTCGGCCGAACAGCAGCCCAGCAGGAGTGTCGACGAAGAACTGAGGTGAGTCTCGAGGGATGGCCGCTCGTCGCCCTGGTCAGCCTGGAAAGGCCCTCGCCCTCCCTGGGGTTACCGACCTCGACCCCGGATCCTGAGCGCGGGCGTGCGGGGAGGCTGCGTGGATGCGGCTCCGGCGCCACCCGGGTCCCCCTCCTCTGGCTATCTTGTGGGGTGGAGTGTTTCTAAAGAAGGCAGGAGCTATGACGCGTTCATATCTCTTTTTTTTAAAGTATATACGCATGTATAATATTTTAAAAGCACACATCATAACCTTTCTATTTTTGGATATTGGAAACATTAAAGAATCAAATTGAAGTTTAAAAGCTTCACTTGCTAAGGTTTTATTATTTCTTAACTTTGTATCCGAGGCATCTAAAATTCTTCAATAATTAAAGTATTTTTTTGGCTAGGAAACCCTTGGCTTGGGAGCTCTAGTTTCCAAAAAATAGACAACTTCATTTTTCTAATTGCCCTTCCACAGCTATTCCTTTTTACATTTACATTATCAAAAGCATCATGCTGCACTCAAACTCTCGTGTCCTGGTTTGTCATCGTCTCTACACCTAAGAGGAGCCAATATTTCCGGAGTCTTTTTTATCTGTATTTAATGGAAGACTACTTATTGTGAATTATATTTGCATCTGCAGCCAGAGTGTGAGTGCTTTCTAGTCTTTGTTTTTTTTGCAAGACGTATCTGATCTCAGACAGTTAAGAAAGTAGCAATTTAAAATAATCCAGTGATAATTTAGTTACTCTTGCATACTCACAGGTTCACATGTAAAAAGACATTGACCCCATAGCATTACATGTAATAAATATTGGAGGCAACCCGAAGTCCATTAGTAAGATTGGTGAAATATTAAGTATGGTACATCTGTATAATGAAACAATATGTCAGCCTTCTAAAAAGAGTTGAGATTAAATAGATGCTTATGTATAGAGGAAGATACGTAAGGAGGAATGCTCAATGAAAAAAAGAATAGCACTGCTAACCCAGTGAAATAGCAGTGCTATGGGACTTGGTATAAGATACTAAAAATATAAGGATTCTACATTTTGAAAATAAGGCTTAAGAAAACATACTGAAATCTGTAGTCATAAAGGTAAAATGAGGATGTTCAGGAAACCCTAGAATATTGGAACTAAGGCACACCTGTTTGAAGAACCATTTTAGGTCTATAAAAGTAGCTACTACTCAGTGATAGTAAATTTATGTGGATTTGTGTTACCTTGAAGTGGGATCACAGCTTAGAATCATGACCTTTGGGGTTGGAAAGGATAGTTTGTCTACCAACTCCCCAACCCCTACTCTTTTGAATGCTTGACTCTTACATTCTCTAACACAATTTTCTAACCTCTATATGGGATAAGCCACTTCAAAATGGGGATGGAATGGTGGTCCATAGTTGTAGGTCATGTGATTCAAAAAGCAGAATCTCGCCATAATGTAGCTGTTGTATAACAGGAAGACGGAGATAGTATAAAAATCAAAACAAACTGTGGAAGGCTTTTATGGAGCTTCAGGGTATCTTGGCAGCAGGAGTACAGTTCTCACTAGCATTTATGTTTTTAGCAATTCTCCAGTGTGAACTTTTATTTTTGTTTGGCTACCAAGTAGCTTATACTTTTCTATCTTTCTCTGCTTTTTTAACTTCTTTTTTCCCCAACATTGATCTGGCATAAAAACCTGGCCTCACCCTACATATGGGTTGGCCTCTCTATAATTGAGGTTTACCTCCAGATCTTTCTACCTTGAAAGCCACTATATTAGGCTGACTCACCTACGTAGGGCTGCTCCTTCTATAGGCGCTGCTAGTAAGGCAGGTGTCACTCCAATGGGACCTTTTACAAGGTGGGTGACTGATTGATTTGTCTAGTTAAAGGGTTATAGTCCTGTCTTTTTTTTTTAAATTTTTTTATTGATTTTAGAGTAAAATAGAGAAAAGGAGAGAAACATCAATTTGTTCTTCCACTTATTCATGCATTCACCAGTTGATTCTTGTATGTACCCTGACCAGGGATCGAACCTGCAACCTTGGTGTATATCAGATCAATGCTCTAACCAACTGAGCTATGCAGACAGGGCTGGTTCTGTTTTTAAAGGGAGCTACCACTCCCTAATTCTTTGAGGTTCATGATGTTTGGCTGCAAGTAATAGAGGGAGATGGGCTTTTTCCATGACCAGTTATATGTGACTGTAAAGCAGAAAGTTAATTCTACTGGTAATACAGTGACCCTTGAACAACATGGGCTTGAACTGCACAGCTCCACTTGTATGTGGGTGCTGTTATTTCTCCTGATATTTTCTTAATAATACTTTCTTTTCTCTAGCTTACTTTAAGAATACAGTATGTAATAATATAAAATATACTAAATAACTTAATTGACCGTTTTGTTATAGATAAGGCTTCTGGTCACAGTAAGCTATTAGTAGTTAAATTTGGGGGGAGTCAGCACCCCAACCTCAGTGGTGTTCAAGGATTAACTGTACAATAGACATTATTATGTATTTATGTCACAGCTCATACAAACAGTGTTAGCAATTTTATGAGCCTCCTTGAGCACAAACAATAAAAGTGTAGTTGAACACATTTGAAACAAACTTTTTGTAATGTATAATTTAATTTAAATACAACCACTGTTCCTCTTATATAAAAGAACTGAAAATAAGTAACTTTCAATTACATTTCATTTAAAATTCATAAAATAGTAAGTGTAATGTAGAGGTCTAACTTTAAACTTCCTTTTTTGCCTTATACTGGTTGGAACAGTATAAGGCAAAAAAATCTCATGTTAATATGAAAATGACCAGGGCTATCAGTGAGTTCTGGTTATTTTTGGTAGTTATGTTCTATAAAGTCACCACCAACACTGAATTAGTGAATACTGAATCATTGCTTCATGGGGAAATACAAAAGTTAGGGTTCTGTAAGCCACTGTTCGCATTTTCATGAACCAGTCAGCATATAACTTTTTAAAAATATTGTTTCTGTTTAAGACATTGACTTCCAGTCAAGATGGAGATGTAGGTAAACACAGCTCACCTCCTCACACGACCAGATCAAAATTACCATTAAAATATAGAACACTATTATTCAGAAATGTCAGAAATTGAGTTGAATGGAAATCTGACAACTATGGAATTAAAGAAACCACATCCATCCAGACTGGTGGGAGGGGAGGAGGCTCAGAACAGGCTGCCCCACACCCAACATGTGGCGGATAAAAATTTGATAGGTATATGTGGGGAGCAAGGAGTCCCAGCCCCAGGATTCCTAGGAAGTTCCTCTTAAAAGCCCTGCACACAGACTCAGACTCACTCCCTCAGATCTCCAGCACCAGCGTAGCAGCTTGAAACGCCCCAATGGCGTACAAGGAGGAACTGAAGTGTCTGGCATCAGGGCAAGAAAGAGCTAGGGGACAGCTTTCTCCCAGACATAAAGGCAGGCAGAGGCCATTGTTCCTTTTCTGAACCATTCTGTGCCCCACCCCGCCCAGAACCACAGAGCCGGCAGGCAGATACCATATCTGGGACTCTATCAACCTGACTTACACTCTCTGCCTCACCCTGATGTTTGCCTAAGGGTCAGCTCTACCCAACTTAGGGGCCCACCCAAACTGTTAACAGTGGCTTCTCCATGTGAATGGCTGGTCTTGGCTCATTCTACACATCTTCCTAAATCCTCTTATACAAGCAACAACCAGCCTCAATGAGCCCCCAGCCCCCATACCTCTTGTTAAGTTGCCCCAGGTCTGGCACTAGCAACAGCCAGTCTAAGTTCACAGCTTGGCTCCACTGGAACCTCCAAGCTCAGTACAAATAGCAGCCATCTGCAGATTACTTTGTAGCTCATGCTGGGAGACCCTGGGTAGAACACAGGTTGGGGCTGACTTTGGCCTGCACCACCCAGAAACTCCAGAACCTTCACACCTGGTGGACAGCTATAAACCACATCAGACACGACCATCCTACCCCTGCACATCTGATCCTCCATGGAGGGTAGAGGTTGGTGGTCAGTTATCACAACCAGTCCCCTTCAGTTGACTGGCATGGTTAAGTCCCTCCGACTGACCCACCAACAGCAGTCAAGGCCCAACTACAAGAGGAGGTAGTACTCACCCACATGGAGTGTGCACCTCGAGGACCAATTTTAGGTGGTAGGGGAAGCTGTGCTACTGGACCCTACAGGACACCTACTACCTTAGGCCATGCTACCAAGACAGGAAGTCGTAGTAGCTCTACCTAATACATAGAAACAAACAGGGAGACTGCCAAAATGAAGAGACAAAGAATCATGGCCCAAAGGACAGAATAGATCAAAACTCCAGAAAAAGAACTAAACAAAGTAGAGATAAGCAACCTTTCAGATGCAGAGTTCAAAACACTTAGCAAGGACCTCAACAGCATAGAAAACGTCCAGTCAGAAACAAAGGATACACTTCCTTTCCATGCCATTAGCGCTCTTGCGAACATGGCGAACATTCCTAAAACCTACTGGACTTTCTCTAAGAAGTGTGGAAAGCATCAACCCCACAAGATAACACAGCGCAGGAAGAGCAAGGATTCTCTGTATGTGCAGGGAAAGTGGCATTATGACAGAAGCAGAGTGGCTGTGGTGGGCTGACTATGCCAATTTCCAAAAAAAGGCTAAAACTACAAAGAAGATTGTGCTGAGGCTTGACTCTGTTGTGCCCAACTGCAGATCTGAGACAATGCTGTGTATTAAGAGATGCAAGCATTTTGAACTGGGAAGAAATAAGAAGAGAAAGGTCCAATTGATCCAGTGCTAAGCTTCACTTTTTGTTTTATTATGTGACAATAAAATCTTGAGGATATGTTCACCAAAAAAAGAAAGAAAGAAAACAAAGGATACACTAACTGAAATAAAAAACAATTTACAGGGATACAACAGAGAGGATGAAGCTGAGAATCAAATCAATGATTTGGAACATAAGGAAGCAAAAAAAAAAAAAAAAAAACAATAAGAACAAGAAGAAAAAAGAATCCCCAAAACAAGGAAAGTGTAAGCAGCCCTGGGACAACGTCAGTTGTTCCTAAGTTTTCATCATAGGGTGCCAGAAGGAGAAGAGAAAAAGCAAGAAATTGAAAATCTGTTTGAAAAAACAATGAAGGAAAACCTTCCTAATGTGGTGAAGGAAATAGACATGCAAGTCCAGGAAGCACAGAGAGTCCCAAACAATATGGATGCACACATCATAATTAAAATGCCAAAGTTTAAAAATAATGAGAGACTCTTAAAAGCATCAAAAGTACAGCAGTTAATTACCTACAGGGGAGTTCCCATAAGACTGTCAGCTGATTTCGCAAAAGAAAATTTGCAGGCTAGAAGGGATTGGAAAGAAATATTCTAAGTGATGAAAAGCAGGACATGCACCCAAGATGGTGCTACCCAGCAAAGATATCATTTTGAATTGAAGTGCAGGTAAAGAGCTTCCCTGACAAGAAAACACTAAAGGAATTCATCATCACCAAACCATTATTATATGAAATGTTAAAGGGACTTATTTAAGAAAAAGAAGATCAAAACTATGAACAATAAATTGTCAATAAATACATATCCATCAACAGTTGAATCTAAAAAAACTAAGCAAATAAGAACAGAGGTAGAATCATGGATATGGAGCTTTTTGATGGATAACAGATGAGAAGGGCTTTGGGGATATGTGAAGACTAAGGGGATTAAGATGTACAAATAGGTAGTTATAGAATAGCTATGGGGATGTAAAGTACAGTATAGGAAATGGAGTAGTCAGAGAACTTATACACATGACTCATGGATATGAACAAAGTTGTTGGGATTGCCTGAGGGAGTAGGGATACTAGGTGGAGGCAACGAGTAGGGAGATTGGGACAGTTTTAATGTCATAATCAGTGAAATATAATTTTAAAAAAGACATCAAACAAACGGCCAACAGCACTATCACTCATGCCCAGATGAAGTTTATCCAACACACATATTATCTCCTTAAGGTACCTCACAGCCTTCTTACATTTGGGAACACTGAACAACACCTCAATACTACACTTGGGAGCAATTTTAAGTGGCAAGTTCACCCCCAAAAAACAAATAACATGGTACTAAATATACTTCAAAAAGGCCACTTATTTACAGTATGAAAATTGAAGCAACAAATAAAGCATCTCCTTGTTTAACCTCAATTGTGAATGTGCATTGAGCAACTTAAATTTTTCTTTGCTCTGTGCATGTCCTTGAGACACTGAGAAAGTGATTACAGGTAAATTCCAGCAAGTACCCTTATTTGCAGGTGCAGAAAATTCAATATCCATACTTTTTATTGGTGGTTTTATCATGTAAAATGCAGTGGTAATTTACTTTTTTCTGCACACACATTCTAGGAACATTCTAGGTTCCCCCCTGCCATCAGTTGTAAGAGAATATTATTTAATATAACATTTTATTTAACAAGAGACATTGCCAAGGGGTTTTTTATAAATCCTCACCCAAGGATATGCTTATTGATTTGAGAGAAAGAGAAACAATGATGTAAGAGAGAAACATCAATAGGTTGCCTCCCCTATGTGCCCTGACCAGGGATTGAACCTGCAACCTTTTGGTGTACTAGACAATGCTTTCACCAACTGAGCCATCTGGCCAGGGCCCATAGGATTTTTTTTAAGGCCAGAGTTGAATTGTCTTATTCATTGATTGTGCTCCTTTTTAGTAAGAATAAGTTCAAATATTTATTTATAGTATAGATACATATATTATTATTAAATAATATCTCAAATCTAAATATACACTTAAGAGCAAGGTTTTTATAATGCCATATTTCAGATGATCTTTAGAATTTTTTAATATAGTTCTCGTTGAAGCACCTTTTTATGTCTCTGCTTTATTTATTGATTAAGTAAGTAAGTAATTTAGAGAGGAAGGAAAAAAGAGAGGGAGAGAAACATTGTGTGTGAAGAAAACATCATTTGGTTGCCTCTTGCATGCCCCCAACTTGGGACCTGGCCCATAACACAGGTATGTTCCCTGACTGGGAATCAAACCTGCAACCTTTCAGTTTGCAGTATGATGTTCAATCCACTGAGCCACACTAGTCAGGGTTCTGCTATTTTTTAAAGATTTTAGTTATTTATTTTTATAGAGAGGGTGAAGGAGAGAATCATCAGTGTGAGAGAGAAATATCTGTTGGTTGCCACTTATACGTGCCCCAACCAGGGACCAAATCTGCAACCCAGACATGTGCCCAGACCAGGAATCGAACAAACTAGTGACCTTTCATTTTGCAGGACAACACACAGCCAACTGAGCCACACTGGTCAGGGCTCTGCTGTTACTTTCCTATTGTTCTCTTTATACTTTGTATTTGTACTGTTATCTTTAGTGACTAGTTTCTTCATGTACTATTTGTCAGGTACCATTAAAAACAGATAGAATCTACAGATTCACATAACTAGGCGTAGGTAAATTTCACTGTATTGCCACACACTGTTCAGATAGTTAGAACTCTACCTCCTGTGACTGTGGATTCCCATTTTTTCAAGATACTTTGAATGTAGTGCATAACTGGTAAAGATCTAATGCAGTGATTTTTCAACTGGTATGCCAGAATTTTAAAACATTCAATACCTGAGTAGTTAGGGGCACTGACCCCTTTTCCTTTAGATTGTGAGATAAAAAAATGAAAACAGCCAACACAATAATAGCCATCCAGTGTAAATGAATTATACTTACTTTTCTGTTAGATCCACAAAATACATCATTTTGGTGTGCTGCAGAATTTTGATAATTAGTTTGTGTGTGCCATAAGATGAAAAACATTGGAAATCACTGATCTAATGTAACAGATCTAGTAAGTATGTACATTTTATCAAAAACAACTGATAAAGTTGACTGTAAGCTATACCATGTGTTTACCACCAAGAATGAAAAAAAAAACTACCAATTATAAGATGACATCTATTTAAGATATATTCTGTTTTCAGAGATATTCAAATAAGACACTGTGTATTTTGAATTGTTGAAAATATGATATTAAATGTTACTAAAGCTGTTTTGTGAGAAGTGTATAGGCTAGTAATTAATCAGGGACCAGATTGCCTGGGTGTGGATCCTGTCTGCTACTTATAAGTTCTGTGACTGCCAGTGAGTTATTCATTATGTTCATGCCTAGTTTAATTATTAAATGAGTTTGAAAAAAGCAAAATATTTAATTTAGTATCTCAACCTCAAATGTTAGTCTTATTCCAGCAAATAAATATAAAAATTAATTTCTTGCACATCTCAGTGGTTGTTTTACACAAAATGCTTTGGAATCACTGTGTTCAATTCAAATTCTATAGAAGTCTTGGGTAGTGTAGGCAAATTCTGCCTGAAGAAAGTTGCACTTAAATTAATTTCCTTTAGTATTTAAATTTTATATGAGCACGCTTTAACTTTGTCTTTTTCTGCCTCTAAAAGGCTTTGTCATACAGTCAAAGGCTCATTGAGTAAAATTTTCTAAAGGTGACTTTTGTTTACAAATTACTCATTGCTAAGTCTTGCTTTTAATAGTTCAGTAATGGTGTAAGGTGTCAAAGTCGTGTAGTTTGTCAACCTACATAAATTGTATCTTCATTAAAAGAAAGAACCATTTCTTAAAATGTGCAATTAAAGTTTAACACCCTAAAGCAAAAGCATGCTTTCTACTCCAAGAGCAGCTGGAGTTATCAAAATGAGCAAGTGACAAGAAACAAGGAAGTATGAGTAGGTCTTTGAGATGGCATCATATGAGCTATCATAATGGAAGTAAGAAATGGTGACTTTTTCTGGACCAGATGTAGGCTGCAGGAAAACCAATCATCCAAGATGAAGAGAGAAACTAAAACTAACAGGTACTTTTACTCTCACAGGTGATCTGCAATGTAAGTGGTGGAGTCCCGCCCCCCCTTTTTATTTTTTATTTTTTGGTAAGTGGAGATAATGACCCAAAGGTCATAGGAACAGTTCCTGATACTGTTGAAATTAAACTCAAGTTCATTCCTTGGGTTTTGTTACTCCACAAACAGTATTAATTCTGCCAAAACTGTGGAGATGCTAATTTCCATATCCAGTGTACTCTGTTGTTTTTTCTATTTCATTACTTTCCATTTAAGACATCCCAGCATCCTTTGGAGCCCATTTTATGCCTTTATTTAAATCCATGTTTTTGCAAGATACTGTTACCATCTTTGGAACTGAGTAATTCTAAGGATTTCTTTTTCTCTTAGTATTGTGTTAAGAATAGTGAAGCTTTGAATATATAAAACCTTAACTCTGTTTTATGTAATAAGCAAAGAAACACAAAACAGCTTTTAAATAGTGATTTATACTTCAGTATTGGAAAACACACACAAATACCCAGTCCTGGCAAAGTTTTAGTAATTATTGGGGGCATTGCACAGAGTCTTCTTTTTAAAAAGCTGTATGGAAACATGGAGTAAACTGTAAAGCTCTTAATAAAATTTAATCCAGATATATCTGTCCTGGCAAACTATCCTAAAAACATCATTGTGAGAGAGAAACATCAGTCAGTTGCCTCTCGTAAGAGCCCCCACTGGGGACTGAACCTGCAACCTAGGCATGTGCCCTGGCCAGGAATTAAACCTACCACCTTTCAGTTTGTGGGCCAATGCTCCAACCAACTGAGCCACACTGGCCAGGACCAACCTTCGTTTGTTAATAAAACAAAGGGTAGGTGATCTTAAACGGAAATCGTAGCCAAAAGTACTTTAATATACAGGGAAATATCAAGAAAGGAAATTTTGACACATGCCACAACATAGTCATTTTCTAATTCATGGAGATAGAAAATGGAATGGTGATTGCCAGGGGCTGAGGGAGAGGTGAGGGTGAAAAGTTAGTGTTCCATGGGTAGAGTTTCATTTGGGGAAGGTGAACAAGTTATGGACATGGATGGTGATGATGTTTGCACAACCATGTGAATACACTTAAATACCACAGAACTATATACTTAAAATGGTTAAAATAGTGAATTTTATCTTAGGTATATTTTACCACAATAAAAATATGAAGGAAAAAAGTGCTTAGTCTGAAATGAGAATACTGTGGGCCCTTTAGGGGTAGAAAGGGAGAGAACATAAAGTCAGGCTCACCTGCCAAGAGTGGACACATGTAATTTTTAAGGTGACTCTAAGGATAGAGAAGTGAATATAATATTAAAATTTAAGTATGTCATTCTTCAAGAATATTCAGGATCAGGATATTCGTAGATTTGGGAAAGCTGGGATTAACAACATTTAAACCTCAACAGTGTGGGCCAAATGCAGAAGATATGATTTGAATGTGTATAACATCTACATTGGTTATTTTTAAAGTAGTATGATTTTCAAATACATAACCAAGTGATAAACTGTACGTGTGACAACATATTGTTGGCTGGCAGAGACGTCTTTGATGTCCTTTTTAATGGGTAGATAAGGGTTTGCAATCAGACATTAGTTATTGAACACCTAAGTAGTTGTGCAAATATTTTGTTGAATGGATGTTAGTAGGTATTTATAAAGCACTTATAAAGCATTTCCCTTCCTCTTAAGTAGATTTATCCCATGTGCAGATCCCCTTATCAGTGTTTTGCTTCTCACAGTTTCAGTTACCCATGGTCCAAAAATATTAAGTAGATATGAACAACTATATCCCAACAAATATGACAATGTGGGAGAAATGGGTAAATTCCTAGAAACCTTGTCTTCCAAGACTAAATCTATAATAAAGAGAAAATCTGAATAGACTGATTACAGCCAACAAAATTGAAACAGTAATCAAAAAACTCCCAAAAAGCAAAAGTCCTAGACTAGATGGCTTCACAGGTGAATTTTACCATTCAAAGAAAAACTAACTCCTATTCTTAAATTATTCCAAGTTAAAAGGACAAGTATAAATGACGCATGGACAATGACAACAGGGTAGGGATTGACTGCGGGAGCAGGGGGCAGGCAGAGCAGGGGAGAGCAATGGGGAAAAATTGGGACAACTATAATAGAACCACAATAAAAAAAAGAAAAAATAATTTACCTACAGAAATAATCAAAATATTCCAAAAAAGTAAAGAGGAGGAAAGACTCCTAAACTCATTTTATGAAGCCAGCATTATCCTGATTCCAAAACCAGATAAAGACATTGCAAAGAAAGAAAATTATAGGCTAATATCCCTGATGAACATTGCTAAAATCCTCAACAAAATATTAGCAAACTGAATTCAGCACTACATTAAAAAGATTATACACCATGATCAAGTGGAATTTATTCCTGAAATGCAAGGTTGGTATAATATCCACAAATCAAATAATGTGATAACACCACATAAACAAAATGAAGGATAAAAATCATATGACCGTGTCAGCAGAGGCAGAGAAAGAATTTGACAAAATCCAGCACCCATTTATGCTAAAAACTCTCAGAAAAGTGGGAATAGAGTGAACACACTTCAATATGGTAAAAACTCTCAGCAAAGTGGGTAGAAAGGGAACATAGCTCAACATAAAAGCCAACTCCCAGCTAACATTGTACACAATGGGGGAAAACTAAAAGCATTTCTCTTAAGATCAGGAACAGCACAGGGATGTACACTTTCACCAATTCAGCATAGTACTGGAAGTCCTAGCCACAGCACTCAGACAAGAAGAAATAAAAGGCATCCAAATTGAAAAAGGAAGTAAAACTCATTATTTGCAGATGACATGATACTGTATACAGAAAATCCTAAAGGTTCTACCAGAAAGCTACTGGAACTGATAGATGAATCCAGCAAAGTAGCAAGATAACAAAAATTAATATTCAGAAATCAGTTGTATTTTTGTACACTAATAATGAAGTATTAGAAAGGAAAACTAAGGAAATCCAATTTATAATTTATCAAAAAAGTAAAATACCCAGGAATAAATTTAACCAAGGAGTTAAAAGATCTGTTCTCAGAAAATTATAAAACACTGAAGAAAGAAAATGAAGATACAAATAAATGGAAGCATATACCATGCTCATGGGTGGGAAGGAATAGCATTATTAATATGTCCATATTACCCAAAGCAATCTATAGACTCAGTGCAATTCCTATCTAAATGCAAATGGCATTTTTCACAGAACTATAAAAAATACTTGGTACTCGTTAGCTTTAGAACTCATCAAACCTGGTACTTGTCACATTTTAAGAGAAAAAAAAAATTTTATAGCCCTCTGTGTGTGCTTGCTACTCGTAGGAATTGCTAGAACTTCTGTGAGACACAGCGATACCCCACAAGAGAAAATGCTTCATCAGTTGCCACTTGCTCATCACTCATCAGCACGAATTAATGATGAGTACTGAGGTACCACTGTAATCCAAAAATTTGTGTGGAATCACAAGAGACCTTGAATTGCCACAGCAATCTTAAGGGGAAAAAAAGCAGTTGCAGGTATCATGCTATCTGATATCAAATGATACTATAAGGCTATAGTAATCATAAAAGCACAGTACTGGCATAAAAACAGACACATAGGTCAATGGAGCAGAATAGAGAGCCCAGAACCAAACCCATGCCTATATGGTCAATTAATATATGACAAGAGAGGCAAGAACATACAGTAGGGTAAAGATAGTCTGTTCAGTAAATGGTGTTGGAAAATTTGACAGATAAATTAAAAATAATAATACTAGACCACCTTCTTACAACTTATGCTAAAATAAACTCAAAATGGATTAAAGACTTAAATGTAAGATTTGAACCCATAACTCCTAGAAGAAAACATAGGCATTAGAATCTTGGGTATTTCACATACCAGTGTATTTTCTGATACATCTTCTAAGGCAAGGAAATGAAAGAAAAATAATTAAATGGGACTATGACAAATTAAAAATGTTTTACACAGGAAAGGAAGCCATAAATAAAATGAAAAGACAGCCTACTAAATGGAAGATACTTGCCAATGGTACATCCAATAAAGGTTTTTTAAAATTATTACTATTGTATTGTTCAATTACAGTTGCTGCATTTACACCCCACCCCAGGCATCCCCATCTCCCTCTCCTGCTTCCATCCCCACCCCTTGGTTCTACCCCTTGGTTTTGTCCATGTGTCCTTTATAGTTGTTTCTGAAAACCCTTCCCCCATTATGCCCTCTCACCTCCCTCTGGTTACTGTCAGATTGTTCTTCATTTCAGTATCTCTGGTTATATTTTGCTTGCTTGCTTGTTTTGTTGATTAGGTTGCTGTTAAAGGTGAGATCATATGGTATTTGTCCCTCTCCACCTGGCTTATTTCACTTAGCATAATGCTCTCAGTTTCATCCATGCTGTTGCAAAGGGTAGGAGCTCCCTTCTTTCTGTTGTGTAGTATTCCATTGTGTAAATGTACCATGGTTTTTTGATCCATTCATTTACTGATGAGCATCTAGGTTGTTTCCAGCACTTGGCTATTGTAAATTATGCTGCCATGAACATTGGGGTGCATAGGTTCTTTTGGATTGGTGTTTCAGGGTTCTTAGGATATAATCCTAGCAGTGCAATTGCTGGGTCAAAAGGCAGTTCTAGTTTTAGTTTTCTGAGGAAATTCCACAGTGGCTGCACCAGTCTGTAGTCCCACCAACAGTGCACTAGGGTTCTGTTTTATCTACATCCTCTCCATCACTTGTTTGTTGATTTGTTTATGATGGCCATTCTCACCTGTATGAAGTAGTATCTCATTGTGGTTTTAATTTGCATCTCTCTGATGGCTAGTGATGCTGAGCATCTTTTCATATGCCTCTGGGCCCTCTATATGTCCTCCTTGGAGAAGTGTCTGTTCAAGTCATTTGCCCATTTTTAAATTGGTGGTTTGTCTTCCTGAAGTGGAGTCATGTGAGTTCTTTATATATTTTGGAGATCAAACCCTTGTCCGAGGTATCATTGGCAAATATGTTTTCCCTTATGGTTGGTTCTCTTTTCATTTGAATGCTGTTTCCTTTGGCCCTGCAGAAGCTTCTTAATTTGATGAGGTCCCATTTATTTCTTCTTTCCTTTATGTCCCTTGCTTTAAGGGGATATATTGGTGAAAATACTCCATGGAATGTGTGAGATTTTCCTGCCTGTGTTTTCCTCTAGGAATTTTATGGCGTCAGGACTTATGTTTAAGTCTTTTATGCAGCTTGAATTTATTTTTGTGTGTGGTGTACATTGGTGATTGAGTTTTATTTTTTTGCATGAGGTTGTCCAGATCTCCCAACACCATTTATTGAACAGGCTATTTTTACTCCATTTTATGTTTCCTCCTCCTTTGTCAAATATTAATTGACCTTAGAGACTTGGGTGCATTTCTGGGCTCTCTAGTTTGTTCTGTTGGTCTATGTGTCTGTTCTTATGCCAGTACCAGACTGTTTTGATTACAATGGCCTTGTAATACGGTTTGATATCAGGTATTGGGATCCCTCCTACTTTGCTGTTCTTTTACAAAATTGCTGCAGCTTTTCAGGGTCATTTGTGGTTCCATATAAATTTTTGAAGTGTTCTATATCTGTGACATATGCCATTTGTACTTTAATAGGGATTGTGTTGAATCTATAAATCACTTTGGGTAGTATAAATATTTTGATGATGTTAATTCTTCCAATCCATGAACTGGTGCATGCTTCCATTTGTCTGTGTCTTCCTTAATTTCTTTCTTCAGTGTTGAGTAGTTCTGAATACAGGTCTTTTACCTCCTTGGTTAGGTTTATTTCTAAGTGCTTTATTTTTCTTGTTGCTGTATCAAATGGGACTTTCTTTTCTGACTTCTGTTTCTTATATTTCATTGTTGGTGTACAAAAATGCCTTCGATTTCTGAATATTGACAGTGTATCCTGCTGTTTTGCCAAACTCACTAGGTTGAGTAGTTTTTTGGTGGAATCTATAGGATTTTCTCAGTTCACTATCATGTCATCTGCAAACAATGACAGTTTTTCTCTCTCCTTTATAGTTTGGATGTCTTTTAGTTCTTTTTCTTCTCTGATTGCTATGGCTAGGACCTCCAATACTACATTTTATAGGAGCAGTGAAAGTGGACATCCTTGTGTTGTTCCTGATCGTAGTGGGAAAGCTCTAAGTTGTTGTCCATTGAGCACTGATGCGGATTCTGGCCAGCAGGATCTGTGTGTTGTGCTGGTTAGGAACAAATACACATAGACCACAGAAGTCCTGTGGAGAAAAAGGGACGGCATGACTGCTCTCTGAGTCAGAGCGTGGGCTGGTCCCTACCTTGACAGGTTTTATTGCTTTGCTGGGTACATTACATTGAGGATGGTCCTCATTTACTATGCACAGGTTCCCGGTAGGTGATTACCTTTTACAGATAACAAAGGAAAGATTGTTGCTAATTACTTCAAAGAGAAGGATGTTACAGATCAAGGGGAAAAGTGGTTGAACCAGTTACACTCCATACTGGGGAGGTTTAGCACAGACTTTAGGAAGTTACAGTAAGCACTTGCTGCTTCAATTCAGGGTGAGGGAGTTTTAGCAAAAGCAAGTCTCACAGCAGCTTACATCAATGCAGGTCTGATTCCCCATGGAACCTATCCGTAGGCGTGGCTCCTGTGTGACAACTTGCTCCCCACTGGCCTTTCATAGTGGGGGCTGAGCTACATTCCCATGCCACATGGAACAGTTCCCTATAGAACATGATGTTGGCTCTAGGTCTCTCGTATATGGCCTTTATTCTGTTGAGAAATGCTCTCTCTATTCCCACTATGCTGAGTGTCTTTATCATAAATGGGTGCTGTACCCTATCAAATGATTTTTCCACATCTATCGCTGTGATCATGTGATTTTTGTCTGTTGTTTATATGATGTATTACATTTATTGATTTGCAAATATTGTACCAACCTTGCATCCCTGGGATGAATACTATTTGATCATGGTGTATGATCGTTTTAACATATTGCTGGATGCATTTTGCCAATATTGTGATAAAGATTTTAGTATCTGTGTTCATCAGCGATATTGGCCTGAAGTTTTCTTTCCTTGTTATGTCTTCATCTGGTTTTGGAACTGCGATGATGCTGGCTTCATAAAAAGAGTTTAGGAATCTTCCATCTTCTTGGATTTTTGAAATAGTCTGTCAAGGATAGGGATTAGCGCTTCCTTAAATGCTTTGTAAAAATTCTCCTGTGAAACTGTTCTGTCCAGGGCATTTGTGTGTTTGGAGTTTTTTTATTACTGCTTCAATTTCGTCAGTTGTTATTGGTCTGTTCAGGTTTTCTGCTTCTTCATTGAGTTTTGGAAGATTATATTTTTCTAGAAATTTGTCCATTTCACCTAGGTTTTCAAATTTCTTGGCATATAGTTCTTCATAGTAATTTCTTATAATCCTTTGTATTTCTGTGATATCAGTTGTAATCTCTCCTCTTTCATTTTTGATTGTGCTTATTTGGGTCCTCTCTCTTTTTTTCTTGATCAGTCTGCCTAAAGGCTTGTCTATTTTGCTTATCTTTTCAAAGAACAAGCTCCTGGATTTATTGATCCTAGAATTGTGCTTTTAGTCTGTATGTCATTTAATTATGCTCTGATCTTGGTTATTTCCTTCCTTCTACTTGCTCTGGGCTGTCTTTGTTTTTGTTCCACAAATTCTTCTAGGCGTAGTGTAAGTTTGTTTATTTGAAATGTTTCTGTCTATTCTAGGTAGGCCTATATCACTAAGAGCTTCCCTCTCAGGACTGGCTTCACTGTGTCCCATAGGTTTGGGGTTGTGAGTTCATTTTTGTTTGTTTCCAGAAACTTTCTGATTTCTTCCTTGATCTCATTCTTGAGCCATTCATCGTTAATAGCATGCTATTGAATCTCCATGAGTTTTAGTGTTTTTGAGTTTTTCCTTGAGGTTGGTTTCTAGTTTCAGTCCCTTGTGATCAGAGAAAATGCTTGATGTGATTTCAATTTTTTTGAATTTGTTGAGGCTTGTTTTGTGTCCTATCATGTGGTCTATCTTTGAAAATATTCCACGTACATTCAGAAAGTGTGTATTTTGCTTCTTTGGGATGAAGGACTCTCTCTATGTAAGGTAAGTCCACTTGATGTACGACATTATTCATTGCCACAATGTCCTTGTTGATCTTTTGTTTGGAAGATCCGTGCATTTTTGACAGTGGGGTGTTAAAATCCCCTACTATAATTGTGTTGCTGTCAGTATCTTTCTTGAAGTCCTCCAAGATTTACTTTATGTCCTTTGGGTGCTCCTATGTTGGATGCATATATATTTACAATGTTTCTGTTTTCTTAATGGATTCTTCCCTTGAGTATCATGAAATGACCTTCTGGGGCTCTTTTTATGACTCTTTTTTTGAAGGCTATTTTGTCTGATACAAGTATCGCTATCCCGGTTTTTTTTTTTCCCTGTTCGTTTGCTTGGAATATTTGTTTCCAGCCCTTCACTTTCAGTCTGCATAGGTCTTTCATTCTGAGGTGGGTCTCTTGTAGGTAGCATATGTGTGGGTCATGCCTTCTTATCCATTCAGCTATTCTATGTCTTTGTATTGGAGCATTTAATCTGTTTACATTTAAGGTTATTATTGATAGGTACTTATTCATTGCTATTTTTTCATGCCTGTGTTCTTTTCTCTCTCACTCTTTTTTCCCCTTTTCTAAAGCAGTCCCTTTAGCATCTCTTGCAGAGCTTGTCTGGAGGAGGTGTATTCTTTGAGACTTCTTTTGTCTGGAAAGCTCCTTACTTGGCCTTCCATTTTTAATTGAGAGGCTTGCTGGATAGAGTAGTCTTGATTGTAGGTATTTGTTTTTCATTATTTGGAATGTTCCTTGCCATTCCCCTCTGGTTGGAGCATTCCCATTGAGAAGTCAGCTGCTATTCTTATTTGGGCTCCCTTGTATGATACTTCCTGTTTTTCCCTCGCTCTGCCTTTAAGACTCTCTCTTTGTCTTGGAATTTTGCCATTTTAATTATTTTGTGTCTTGCAGTGAGCCTCTTTGGGTTCTTCTTGATTGGGACTCTCTGTGTTTCCTGGATTTGTGTGACTTTTTCTCTCATCAAATTAGGGAAGTTTTCCATCATTACTTTTTCAAACA
Organism: Carollia perspicillata; assembly: GCA_004027735.1. Taxonomy (NCBI): domain Eukaryota; kingdom Metazoa; phylum Chordata; class Mammalia; order Chiroptera; family Phyllostomidae; genus Carollia; species Carollia perspicillata. The sequence continues at coordinate 923 of PVKM010005990.1, read as the reverse complement.
AGTTTTCTCTCCCTTGCTCCTCGGACTCTTCTCCTTCTGGTATCCCTATTATATGATTATTATTAGGTTTCATGTTTTCCTGCAGTTCTCTGAACACCTCTTTCTGACTTTCTAACACTTGTTTCTGAGTCTCTGTTCCTTTTCTTGCTCTTTCTGGGTGTTTTTTTCTACCTTGTCATCCAGCTCACTGATTCAGTCCTCTGCTTCATTGATCCTGCTTTTGATTTCTTCTACAGTGTTCTTCAGTGCAGAAATTGTATTCTTCATTTCCTCTTGGCCCTTGTAGATAGTTTCTATTTCCTCTTTCATGTTGATATAATTTGCAGTGAGTTCATTGTAGTTTCCCTTTAGTTTTTGGTATTTGTCTGTGAGCTCAAGGAGCGTCCTTGTAACTATTGCTTTGAACTCAATATCTGATAGTTGACTTGCCTCTATTTCATTTAGCATTCTTTGTGAGGCTTCCTCCTTTCCTCTCATTTGAGGTTTGTGTCTTTGTCTCCTGTTTATTGTGAGACTCTTCTTGTTAGCCTCTGTTTCTTAAATTGATCTGTTCTGACTCCCTGGGTTTATGGCGTGAACCTCTGTGGTAGGAAACCAGTGAGATTCAGCAATGCATTCTCCTTGATCTTCTGAACTTGCTGCTCTTGGGCTGTCATTTATGTTGGCTCTTTGGATGTCTTTGGGTTTTGATTATTGTTGGGTCTTCCTTCAGTGGTTCCTTCTCACCAGCTGGTTAACAGAGGGTCACCCTACCTAGCATGTCTCTTATTCTGTTGTACAAGTGCAGGCAGGTTGTGTTGAAGCTGGTTCTTGTGTCTGTCCCAGGTTTTGAGGTTTCTCTCTCACTTTTGTTCAGTTGTTTGTTCTGGGTAATTTCTCCACTGTTTAGTTGCAATTCCAGATTGGTTCTCGGTGGGGGTTAG
>PVKM010005989.1:0-45773 GCA_004027735.1 Carollia perspicillata | reverse complement strand
CAGTTAGTTTTTGAGTTTACTCTCACCAATATGCTTATGAGATTTTTTTATATCAATAAGTATGGTTTACCTTATTCTTTTATCTATTGAATAACATTTTATATTTGGATGTGCCATAATTTATTTTACAAGTCTAGCTTTGATAGACAAATTGTTTCTCAGTTATCATTAATATAAATAATCATAAAATGAATTCTTTCTACACACCTCTTTATGCATATGCAAAAATTTCTTCTCAGGGTAAATGTGTATCATACACACAGTACTTCATCAGTCTCACATTCACGTCTGTGAATGCATAGTCAATTTTCTCAATGCCACTACTGAGCTAGTCATCTTCTCTCCACTGAACTGAAGCTCAGCCAACATTGTATACTAAAATCATATATGTAGCTACACTACCCCACATTCATGTACACTCTCTAGCTTGTTCTATAGTTCTATTTATCTATTTCAATATCATATTATTTTTATTATTATAATTTATAATGTCATAATTTTAAAACTATCTTGGTTATTTTTGCACATATACACTTCTATGTGAAATGCTATAGGGATTCTGATTAGAATTATACTTTTAAATAAGTTTGGGAAAAACTGCCATCTTTCTCATATTGCCTTAAAATATTTTTATTTATTTGAAACTTTCTTTATAGCCTAATGTATATATTATAACAATTGTAATTCAGTATCTACATGTTCATTGTTAATATATAAGTGGGGGTGCTTTTTTGTGTTGATCTTGTATCTTGTCACCCTGCTGAGATCACTTATTAACTCTATGATTTTCTTGTTTTCTGCGCAGGCAATGATTTCATCTGCAAATAGAGACAGTTCTAATTTTTCCCCTTTCTGGTCTGCATGCCTTTTATTTTTGCTTGCTTTGTTGTGGTGACTAACACATCCAGTGCTGTGTTGAATAAGAGTAATGAAAGAAATCTTTGCCTTGTTCCTGGTCTAACAGAGAAAACATTCAGTCTTTTAAGGTTATGTTAACTGTTGATTATCTTTCAGATGTTCTTTATCAAATTGAGAAAGTCCTCCTCTATTCCTCATTTGCTGAGAGTTTTTATTATGAATATATTATTAAAAGATTTTTCTGCATCCATTGATATGATCATATGATTTTTCTTCTTCGGTCTATTGATTTCGTGAACTATACTGATTGGTTTTCATATGTTGAACCAGCCTTACATAGACAGAATAAATACCACTTGGGCATGGTGCATAACTCTTGTCTTTATATATTATTGGATCAATTGCTGATATTTTGTTGAGCATTTTTGTATCAAAGTTCATGAGAGAGGTGTGTGTGGGGGTTTATATTAGCTTCTCAGCATTACATAAGGGGAATGAGGAGGGTTCTCTGAAGAGCTGACTTTCAAGCTAAGACTTGAATGATGGGAAAAGACTGACTTAGAGGAAATTTGTGTAAGACCAGTCCAGACATAGAGCAACAAGGGCAAAAAGGGCAACAGGAATGAATGTAGAGTGTTGAAAGAAAATAAGGCAGGTCGGTGTCCTTGGAGCACAGTGACTGATGCAGGATGATGTGAGGAGCAGGACAGTTCATGAAGGGACTTGCAGGATAGCATCTTTCTTTTTCCCTCCTTTTGCTCCCCTCCCTCCCTCCCTCTTTACTTCCTTCCTCCCTCCCTCTTTCTCTTTCTTTCTTTCTTTCTTTCTTTCTTTCTTTCTTTCTTTCTTTCTTTCTTTCTTTCTTTCTTTCTTTCTTTCTTTCTTCTTTCTTTTCTCTCTTTCCTTCTCTCCCTCTCTCTTTCTTCCTTTCTTTTTAGTTTAATGTGCAAAATAACATTAGAGAATGCAACATAGTGAATAAAGTGATCTGATATACTTTTATAAACATCTCTCTGGTTGTTATGTGAACAACTGTTTGATAGAGAGTGAAAGGCATAAAGAGAGGAAGACAACAAGTTGGAAGACACTGCAGTGCTTAGAAAGGGATGGATATGTTGGAGCAGGTGAGGTTGTCCTCATTTATATTCAAGGAATAAGAAACACAATGAGTTTCTAGGTCTTAGTCTATAAAAACCACCAAATGAAATCAGATTCCCCTTAGAAATGGATTATTCCAGGGCTGGAATATGGAAAATACAAGGTGAACCTGGAATACCTTGTGGTATAAATTAAGAACATGCTCAAAAAATGATAGTAACGCATCACAAAGACATAGAGAAACCATCTTAAAATGGCTCACATTGGCCAATCCTAGTACACTTTGAGGATCAAAACAAATGAAGATAGTGCCATAATACAGTGAATACAATGATAATACACTAGTTCGTTGTATACATAATAAATAATAAGGAAATAAAGAAGGAAAAAGAAGCTATTTTGAGAGAATCCTAACCAAATAACCAAATAAGCAAACTTGTTGTACGTCATGAGTGGATAAACCCACTGCAATGGGGTTGTCACAGAACTAATTTTCCCACTGTTATGAAATGTTAGCAAGAACATTACAAATCAATAAATTGTTAGCTTTTCCTTTTCTTTCCACTTCTCCTTGACAGAGAGAAAGAGAGTTATTTATTCTCTGAGAAATAGTTTCCACATGCAAAACGTTTTCAATTATCAAAGTTTTTAAATAAATTTCTGTAAATAACAATAATTATCAGTTATGTTTAAAATTTAAAAAAAGTTTCTTTATAGCCTTGTCTTTTTAAATGAGTTGATTATCAAAATAAAGTTGTTTCTAATTGAGCTAAAAGTAGGCTTCTAATATTGAATTTATTGACAAAAATCAACACAGATCACCTAATTTTGCCTAATATACTTTTGCACTTTTGATGACCACAAGAAATAACTTGTCAAGTCAGGGCTGAAGTTGAAGAGGCAAATCTTTCATAATAAGTTTTTGTTATTATGAATTATTTTGTATTATTATGTATTTTGTTCATCTCAATGTATCTTGGCATATATATAAAATCAGTTTTCTTAAAATATTTTTAAAAAATGAGTACTGTTGCTACCGTAAGAGTTCCTAATGAGTCATTTACTATAATTATGATAGTATTAATTTGTAATTTTTTAACAAGAATTCCCCATTTAACAAATAATAGCATAAATGGTCTGCCCAAGCAAAAGGAGGTAGTAATAATAATAAAGTGAGAGCCAAAAAAATATTTATCCCAATTTCAGGTTTCCTATTCAAGAATATATTACGTATATCTGAAATACTTATTTATGGGAAGCACCTAATAAAGCAAATCATTCGGAACTGCAGCTGGATTTTGAGTGGGCTCTGCAGGATGCCCCAAGAGAAGCAGCTGCTACACCATAGCGCTCATCTTCCCTAGTTCCCACTGGCTTTTCCAGTCTCTACTACCAAGTCTTTTCATACTTTCGCATTAGGAAAAATAATTTGTAAAATTACTCCAAACCAGTTAGAATCTTTGTTGCCTCACTTAATTATTTTCCACATTTTAGAGCCCACTCCTCATATGCCATTATCTGAGAAAAGTATTTCAAGAGGACTGTAAATTTAGCGTATGTATATGGCAAGTGTATTGTGTTCCTTCTTCTCTCGTCTTTCTTTTCACACTTCTGTGCTGCTAGTGAAATAAGTTGATGCATCAGAAAGTGTGGACAAAACTTTATTGGAATAACTTATTTATTGATAGGCTAGCCTAGGTACCTGCCTGCTTGTTATTGTGTTAAAATGCATTTTTTTTGTCTCAAGGGAAAATCTTTATTGCAAGTGAAATTAAATATTTTTGAAAATACAGAAAAATAGTGCTATAATAGCAGTTTTCAAAAATGTTACAGTAGATTACTTACATAAAGAAATCATTAAAGTGCAGATTTAAGAGGCAGGGTTTCAAGAGATCTGGAAACTTCATTTTGTGTATAAAATAAATGTAAAAAATAAATGGGTTGGACTAGATGTTCTCTTGGCCTCTTTAAACTAAAATATTCTATGAATATTGGCACTTCTAATTTTAAAATTTACATTTCTTGTTAAACTTCCAAATTATTTTGCTTAAGCCCAGGAGCAATTATTCATTTGATGATCACAATTTGATAAAGTCAATTCAATAGGGGAAACTTTATGGAAATCTATTATAAGCAAGGAACAGTAAGGAAATATTCTTATGGATCAAGTCCATTATATTGTTGCATCAAAATTACTGGACTTGCACACGGTCTTAGTATTTCAGAGAGAAAACCTTCTTGCTGCTTTGGAGAGCTTACCTGTGTTCTTTCAGGAAGTGGTGGTCTCCATAACTCAGGCTTGGACTCTTCTGATTTTGGTGCCAGGGCTCTCCTCTTGCATATTTGTAATTGAAACACAAGGTCTTCTCCAAACACTAGGAATGCAAATAAAATAAATGGCCATAGTGATAAGAAAATGGAAAGGATGTTCTAGTAAGAATCTTGTTAATAGGCCAGCTTCTACAGAGCAACATTTTGCGGTCCATTACTTAACTCCAGTAAATTAATTAACAGCTGTCCCAATATTTAGAGGTTGTTTTATAAAATGCCCAGGAGAATTAAAAAATGCAATTAAGAATAAAATGTGTGCTTTTCCTCAAAGATATATTTTATTATTACCAAAGGCTGAAATCCAACGCCCTACCTTTTAAGTTGATTTGTGTCGAAAAAGAGAATGCAGAAAGCTCTGTTTTTCTAAAAAACAAATTGGATTGCACAGAACTACCATTATCTGCATGCATTTGGGACAACATATACATTGTTTTGTCACTCAGGCATATTTATAAGTTCTACTTCTCCTTTGTTTATACAGAAAGGCTGTCTAAAGGCACAGCTTTGAACTCCAATAAACCTGAGTCAGATCCTCAGATGGCTGTTTACTAGTTGAGTGATTTCAGGCCAATTACTGAAAAAGAGAATGGCCAAATTGAAAGAGGAAGATACTGTTCTCAGGGAAATATCAAAGATTATTTTAGAGACAGAGACATCTACCTTCTGAAAATGTTTATTAAAACATTAAAAGTTTAGTGGTAAATAGTGGAAATCAGTCTTTGGATTGATTGCCTGGCCATGATAAAATTACTAGTATATCAAGAAAAAGAAATGCAAACATTGCCAAAGTCACCAAACTGTCTGTTTATAATGGGAAACTGTGACTGTGATATGAGCATCGCATTCACAAGGGTTGTTTCAGAGGAATATAAGCATCAGCAAACACAGAATGAGTTTGTTTCTGTCGAAGTCCACATTTATGGGACAGATTTAAGGTTTTGTTAGTTGGGAACCAAAAGTAGGGTGACTCTGTTTTCATTGTTATTGTTAGCATTCTTATTGCTTTTGTTTTTAATTGCTACTTTGTTTTTGGTTCTGCTCATAATGAAAATATTTTTCTTTTCTTTTTTTTGTTTGGACTTATTTGCACATTTATTTATCTCTGGTAAATGGCTTAGTGATGGTAAAAGCAGGCTAAATTATTAGGCCTTTGTTTTCCTAGATTAGATTCTATAGTGCCCTGGAGTAAGGAAGTATGTGGAAGCAGGGAGATTTAGTGTGGCTTTAAATTTAATTTTTAAATTTTAAACACCTAGTATGTCATATAACTCTGCAGTAGTTTGAGAATTATTTATATAATTGCTTGTTACTTAATTAAACAGCTTATGCTGTTTGAAAATATTAATTTTTATTCTGTATTATGGATGGCTATTATGCCAAATCATTTCATTTTAATGTATACATTTAGCTATGTCTGATTTGATTGCTTATCTCAAGGATACATAAAAAAGACTATTGATTTGCTCTGGCTGGGTTGCTCTGTTGGTTGAAGTGTCATGTTGTACACCAAAAGGCTGTGAGTTTGATTTCTGGTTAGGACACACACCTAGGTGGCACGTTTGATCCCCGGTTGAGGGCGTATAGCAGGTAATTGACTAATGTTTCTCACATCAATGTTTTTCTCAGTCTGTCTGTCTGTCTCTCTGTGTCTCTCTCTCTCCCTAAAATCAGTAAATATATTCTCTGGTGAAGACTGAAACAAAAGACTCTTGATCTGAAGTGATGGCCTTTAGTGAGAGTCGTCTTTAACCTCTCATTCTTTACTACTGAGATTGTGACTCATCTATACTTTAACTTATTCTGTATCCTGTTACAAGAATCTGGCCCATGGAGCAGTGGCTGGTTCGGGATTCTCTCTGAGTATGGTTTATTCATAGTTATATGTCAGTTCTCAACTGGGGTCAACTTCAACACAAAATTGAAAAGAGCTGTTTAGAGGTAAGAGAGTTGCAATATTCTGTTGCTTGCCTTTGATGCCCAAAGCTATTAATTATTAGAAGAAAACAATGTGGTTTTATTAAAGCAAACATTTTTATAACAGTACTATCCTTGTCTCAGAGCAATAAATAATATGTCTTTGGGCATATTCATGAGTAGAAACTTCAAACCAATTAAATAACAGGATGTCCCCAAAAATACACTCTTGCCATAGAGGAAGGACCAGGGATGACTTAAAAAAAGAAGAAGAAAGAAGGAAGGAAGGAAGAAACACATTTTATTCTTTTTCTAAAAGGACATTGGAGACTACTCTGACCTGAAAGGATGCCTCCTGTACAAGGGGATCTCAGTTCAGCTTAATAGCCAGGCTACAAAACAAGCAGCTATTATTCCCATCTGTAACTTGCCATTTGAATTCTTTTCTTAAAAATAACATAGAAAGAATGCATTAACAAACAAGTTACCTCTGTGGGCATGGAGCTTAATCTAGTTGAGAAACTCTAGAAACCTGTTGAATACATGACCTAGGTTATCCCCCTGTGGGACAGGCGTTGCTTGAAGGAGGCTCCCTGCGTCATTAATTCTCTGCGCTCTGGGCTGACAAAGCATGAAGAGAGCACTCTGGAGTGCAGGAAAATGAAATTTGTGCTGGAAGTTTGAGGTTGGGCCAGTGCGCAAGGAAATGGTTAGAAATCAGAGGAGGGTGCCTATAGAACCTGTTGGATCATAATATTGCTAAAAAAAAAATAAGTCTGAGTCTGTCTCCTTGATAGTTGGACTAAATGACTCACAGGCATGAGTGCAGCAGAATTGGCTTAATGAATGCTTATCCGCTTAGCTTTATCCTCCACCTCACCCCAAATAAAACAGAGAGCATTAGACAGGCTGGATTTTCTATTTGGCTTTAATTTCTCCTTTCAACATAGAGCACAGGCTTTATGAAAAACGATGAATGAGGAAAAGAATAATGAAAGGAGATTAACCTCTGCAAATAAAACTGTTTCTAATAATGTCCCTAAATTCAGATAAGAGGAATTTCAGGAACATATAAAAACTGACAACTAACCAGAACCTTGATATTACTGCCTCCCAAAGCGAAGTCAGTGCCTGCCCCCACCCAGACACAGTATTCTATCAAAATTATATATGGTATGTTCAAGGCACTGTGAACTTTCTGGATATTGAGAAAGACAAAATGGACAATTAAAAACATGATTTTAGCCCTGGCCAGATGGAGCATCATCCCTCATAACAAATGGTTGTAGTCCCTGGCCAGGGTACATACCTAGGTTGTAGGTTCGATCCCTGGTTGCAGGTTTGATCCCGGATCAGGGTGCTGACAGGAGGCAACTGATCAGTTTTTCTCACTGCAATGTTTCTTTCTTTCTCTCTCTCTCCCCCTCTCCCTCTCTTGCTCCCTCCCTTCCTCTCTCTCAAAAATCAATAAAAATATCCTCAGGTAAGGATTAAAATATTTTGCTCAGGCTGTTACAATAGGGCGAGTGATTATTAATGAGGAATATCTCAAAGAAAAGGAAATGAAGGTTTTATAAGGACAGGTAAACAAGGGAGCCTTTTTGTCCTCTCATGAGGAATAGAGGGGGAGGTATTTTCTTGCAGTGTGCCTGAGCGGGTGGCTCCTTGAGGTTGGCCGTGTCACAGAAGACAAAGGTGAGGCATTCTGGAAAACAAAAGAGTGAGGGATTTCCACAACTATCACTGTTTTTTGGTAGCATGAGGTTCAAGTAAAGTTCAACATTATTAGGACCAAATATCTTCAGAATAAGAATATTTCAATATGAAGGATTTTATAATGGAGATGTTCACCTACTTGAAAAAGTGTTTAAAATTGTTTTGAACTAAATGAAAATAAAAACACAATTTATCAAAATTTGTGGGATGAATGGAAGGCATGTTGAGAAGAAAAATTATAGTTATATGTTGGAAAAAAATAGAAGATGTAAAATCAACAAGCTAAGATTCTGCTTAGGAAACCAGAGAAAGAAGAACAATTTAAGCATAAAGCCAGCATAAGAAAAAAATAATACAAATTTAGAGTAGGATAAAGTGAAAGATTTCAATGAAATTTTAAATAGGGAAATAATAGAGAAAGTTCACAAAACCAAAAGCTGTATCTTTGAAAAGATAAATAATATTAATTAATCCCTAGCCAGGTTAGACAAGGAAAAAGAGAGGGGAGGGGAGAGGGAGAAGACAAATTACCACTATTAAATTTAAAAGTGTTCATCAGCAGTTGTTTCATGGGCACTACAAAAATAGTAATAAAGCCCATGACTGGTGTGGCTCAGTGGGTTGATCGTTGCCCTGCAAATAGAAAGGTCAGGCATGTGCCTAAGGTGCTGCCCGGGTCCCCAGTTGGGGGTGTGTAAGAGGCAACCGATAGATGTTTTTCTGGCATGTCAATGTCTGTCTTCCTCTCTTTCTCCCTCTTCCCCTCTTTTTATAAATAAAATCTTTTTATAAAATAATAAAGGAATAACATAAACAACTTTATGCACATACATTTTATAAATTAGATAGAAAGGATCAATTACTTCAAAGATACAGGCTAAAAAACTCATGCAGAGAAATAGATAATCTGAATAGGCCTGTATGTATTAAAAAATATTAATCAATAATTAATCTTACAAAACAGAAAGTACGAGGCCCAGATGATCTCAATGAGGAATTTTACCAAACATTTAAGCAAAAAGGGGATTAAAAAATTCTTCATAATTTCTTCAGGAAAATAAGAACAGAGGGAACACTTTTCGACTCATCCCATGTGCCTAGCATGACCTTGACAGCAAAACCAGAAATGAAACAGCAACAACATTAAAAGAGGGGGAGTCCTGGCCAGGTGGTTAAGTTGGTTGGGACATTGTCTTGTTTACCAAAAGGCTGCAGTTTTGATTCCTGGTCAGGGCATATACTTAAGTTGCAGGAGTGGGAGGCAACCAGTCATTATTTGCCACTGCTATCAATGTCTCTTTTTCTCATTTGCTTTCTCTCAAAAATAAAAATAAAAATAAAACAATATACATATCCTCAGGTAAGGAAAAAAAAGAGGGGGAGGGGAACTATTGACTGTATCTCTCACAACTATAGACATACAAATCCTAAACAAAATATTAGCATTTCTAATTTATCAGTGTTTGCAGAGAATCATAAATCATGATTAAGTGGGATTTATTCCAGGTATGCAAAGTTTGTGGCACATTAAAAAATAAATCATTGTGATCCACCAGATCAACAGACTAAAGATGAAAAATTATATAATCATGCTAATTGATTCAGACTATTTATTTGAAAAATACAAAATTCATTCATAATAAAAAAAATCTCCTCAAACTAGGACTAGTGGGTAAAATTTTGTAGCAAATGTACATAACCAAGACAGGTGTGGGGAGGAACAGAGACATGTGAGGTGTTGTGGTCATTCAAGAGAGAGATGATGAGCTCCTGAAGTAAGACAGTTGTAGTCAGGATGGATATGAGGAAATAGATTTAGAGATACTAAAGAAAAAGAACTGACACAATTATTACAAATCAAGGGAAAATTGCATTTAAAACATGGCCTTTTCCACCAATGATCCAAAAAAACTTGTTATTTTTCAAATAAGGAAAAATAAATTGTTTTCTCCCTATGCTAAAATATATTTTCCTTCAAGGTACAAAACAGTCTACCTTTAAACAGATACTAATCTAATTTGTCATTTTGAAGCAGATTTTAAATCCAGGAATCTTTGCCTTGAAGAATAATGACTGACGGGTTCTAAGCAGGGAGTTTGTGGACTGTAAAGCTTAACGTCCTTTGGATAATCATTTAATAGGAAAAATTTCAGATTAAGAAGTACATTTGTCAGAATAAATTTTTATAGTTTGGACACATTAAATGCTTTATTAAATTTAGATTTGATGTACTTTCCAATAATGAAGAAATTCAGTCTTTCCGATTACCCCCTCTGGGTAACAAAGGAACTCCAAAGTGCCCACTATCTAACCATTTTGGTAGTGGTAGGTGATGGGAGGCCTCTTAGATTTCAGGGTAGCTTCATTAGACAGAAAACATTCAGTTTTCAAAAACATGCTTTTCTTTTCTTTTGTATTTTCTTTCTTTTTCTTTTTAGAAGCAGAGTTCACTTTATTAATCTAACAACACTGTTTTGTCATATCAGCAGTAGCAGCAGGGAGAGGAACTTTAATTCTTGCACAGCCAATTTTATGCAGTTGTCATTAATATCAAGGAAGTAATTGTTCGGCACAATGCTGGCCTCATTTCTAAATAAAGAGATGTCAGATTGTACCTTTGGAGAATAAAAATCTGTGCCTTAGGTAGCCCTGAGAGGATGACAACAGAAAAGAATTGACTCCTTGCCTTTGAAATCTTCCAGCAAGGATTATCTGCTAAAATGTGCACAGAAATGGAATTCTCTTGTTATAACAAGAGGAACATGAAGATAAAAACCAAAGTTTTCTTCCTTCCTTTTACTACATTAGAGCAGTTGGAAACCATTGCGGTGCTTTTCATTACATTTAAACAGGATGTGCTAATTGTTTCCAATGAGATTCCATATAAAGAGGCAGGGACTTTTCCTTGGACTAGAATTTCTGGGATAACGTGAAGGGAAGAAACAAAGACAATAGAATTTATTTATTTATTTATTTATTTATTTATTTATTTATTTATTTATTTATTTATTTGGGATGACTTTTATTTTTTATAGTTCATTTTTGTTTAATTTTATTCCATTGCCATTTAACCCCCTTATACCTTCTCCCACCTCTGCCCACCACCCTCCCCACTGCAATCACCATGGTGTTCTCTGTGTCCATGAGTCCTTTTCCTTTTTTGCTCAATCCCACTTCCCCCACCCTCCGCCCCCCAGAACTGTCAGCCTCCTCTCTCTATGAGTCTGTCTCTATTTTGTTTTATTTTTTAAAAAAAATGGAAAGCAGGCTCGTTTCCCTGTGAACCTTAAACATGGTCTTTTTTGTGCCTCACTTGGAGTTACCTTCTTGACTCCACAATGGCTATCTATAAGGACTACATAGCAAAATTCATAGGTTCATGCAACCCAAGACCCGTAAGGGGCTCTGAGATCTAGTCTCCATGGACATTGAAATATACATTGCTTCCTTCTATGGGCACATAAAGTAGAATACATGTGATCTGGAGACCAAGGAGCATTGAGCAGGGGATTTGCAGACCCGTGCCTCTTTCTGGTGCCACAGATGCAATCTATCTCCTGGAAACAGGCACACAGAATTTTGTTTGTCTTGTTGAAGATTAGAAGTTGTTAGAGGAAGAGTGCACTAACAATTAGAGTCTTTCAACAATTAAATGAGCAACAAGCCATCAGGCGACTGGAAATTTTAAAACAGGAATCACACAGGAGATCCCAGCACCAGGGAGTAGACTGGGTTAAGGTCCACGTACTTGCCATGAGTCTATGGTTGCTTCTGCCTAATTTTTGCAGGTGCTTGCCTAATTATATTCTGTAATGGGCAATTACTAATGGTGTAACAGCATTTTAATGTCATTCATTTAAATTAAATTTTATGTGAAATTGTAAAACATTGCCTATGACAATATGTTTAGCTTTCCTTTTGGCATCTGTGAAAATACAAATTACAAAGGCAACAAATGTTCTCATGTCTGGATATATGAAAAGGTGGCATGTAATTGAATTATTCATGAGATTACCAGGTAGAAAGTTACAAACAACTTTTATTAAGGGAAGGGAGTCGGTACCAATAACACAGATCAGAACACAATCTTTTTCTAATTTTTATGTCTAGGCTACCAGACCATGTTTCTTAATATTCGGAGAAGATTCCTGGTAAATCACCTCCAGCATCACAGCTGTGATGTGGCATCATGTCCTCCACTAATACAGAAGAGTTATTGCACCCTCTCTAATCTGATCCTTCTATGGCCTGTTTTATTTGAGTTTTAAATGAATGTGAAATGACATGCCCAAGAAAATAAATCCAACATTACTGGATGTTGGTTGTATTCATCATTACAACTTTTACAGGACATATTTGAGTTTCAAAGTTAAGTAAAATAAAATGTGAATCACTGCTTTTTGAAACAGGGCATGGCTGTCTGCAAGAACCACAAACACCTGTGTAACACGGTAGTGAATCTCTGGGCCTGGGAATGTGGATCAATGGGTTCACTACAAATCACTTAATGGAGGCAGTTTCCATTAATTTTAATTCTCTGTTATTTACATTTAGGACAGCCTTAAAGGATTCAAAATTCACAACACCGTTACTTACTGCTGGAAACAGAACTCTTCTGAGAAGAAACAGGGAAATGGTCTGATGATTGGCATATTTCATGTTCCGGGCTACAGCTGATTAGGATATGAATACATGTGCTGGGGAAAGTATGGCAAAATATGATTATGCAATAGACATAGGTGTAGGGGGTACCTATGAACAGTTCAAAATGTAAATTAACTAACATTTACTAGGTTTGTAATGTAGGACTCACCATTTATTTAATCTTTTAACTTATAAAATGCAGGTGAAAATTTTAGCTATCTTGTACAGTTACTGTGGACATTAAATAAAATATGTGCAAATATGTAAGGTTGCTTGGAAGATCGTAAGAGCTTGATAAAACATTAGGCTTCATTATTATTACAAATTATAATAGGAAATATGCAAAGCATATTTGCAGTGGTACAGTGGCAGCAACTGTACCAGATTATAAATCAACAAGTCAGATTCTAAACCTTTTATTATGACTGAAAAACTGAGTAGGTCTTAGCAAATTTAACTTTTTTTAGCTCAGCATACTTCTTTTTGTTTCTTTCCTATATTAATTATTTTGTTTTGTTTTCCTGTATTCCTATTTTCTTACATTGTTTTGTTTTGTGTGTATTATAGAGAAATAAGCTGAAGAATAGCTCTCTCATTCTCCCCCTTTCTCTCAAATTCTCTCTTTTTTTAAAGCTCTAAAAGTCAATGATGCTGAAAGAGCCACTATATTGAGTCCAAAATCAACTTGTATATGCCTTACTGATTTTAAATATTGAAAACTATGCATTATAACATCCTGAAGTAAACAGAATACAAGAGTGAAAATTAATCAAACTATTTAAAATAACAATCCTCAAATGGGGACCCTTTTCCCCATGAGGGATAATTGGCAATGTCTGGAGACATTTTTGATGGCCAAGATTGGGGATATGTGGAGGTACTATGCCACTGCTTTCTAATAAGTAGAGGCTATGGATGCTACTCAACATCCAATAATGCATAGGGCAGCCTCTTCTGACAATACATTACTCAGTTCCAGACGTCAATGTGCCAATGTTGTGAAACCCTGATTTAGAGCATCATTTAACAAAAGCAATTTCATAGATTTACTGAGGGCCAACAGTGTTCCTTTCACTGGATATACGGAATTCGACAAAAATAATCTTTGTCTTCAAGGAGCACAATGTGTGTGATGCATTAAGTCATCCATCATTTCTGCATAATAACATCCTTGCCTTTATAGGTAAACAAATATTAGTTATAGATCCTGTCAGAACACGTATGAAAGGATAAAGGCTATAGACCTTTGGCTTTTTATTGGATCAAGAAGATATTAGCTGAGTGGATTTAAATAGTAACAGTATTATATTTGTACTTTTTATGATTCAAATAGTTTAGAGGAAAATATATGAAATAAGTTATCATATAAGAAATATATCTATTCATAACAGATTCATAAAATAATGTCATCTCAGCAAATCTACTTGAAAGTGGCAATTTAAGCAATAAAATCAGATATCAAAGAGAGGTAGAGGGGCAGAGACAGAGCACAGTTGGTACATTTTCTTTCAAGTAGGAGAGTCAGGAAGTAAGAGGTGCGTATCAGGGTATGTAAGTGAAAATGAGGCCAACTTCTCTAAGCAGAACTACGAGTATACCCTAAGGTCTGCAGAACCTAACAGTCGAGTTTCCGATCTATGTTTTGCTAAGATAAACGACCAGTGGCAGAGAATTGCTTTTATTACCTGAGAACATTATACAATTTTAATGAAGAGCTAAGACTATTTCTTTTATTCTAAGTAGAAACGACTTTTCACAAAAACTGCTTTTGTGACAGTCAGTGTAAGTGTCATGGAAAAGAAAAGGGCACAGGAGGTCTGCTGAAGCTAAACTTGTAGTGACTGTCTCAGGTCGTCAGGCGGGTAATTGTGACCCACACTCGCAAAATGGAAAAAGGCAATGTAGAGAGAGAGTGAAACTCCTTACAAAACACCGAATAGGATAGCAGAAATAATTAGATGCTAATTTAGGAACCTGATATCTATTAAGAGGCGAACTCTGATAGAGAAGGGGTCACAAGGAATGGTGTATAGAAGATGCAAAAGAAAAGCAGGTGGCTCAATTTCTTGAATTTACTCTTTAAAAGTAGTTAACTGTTGTCATAACTTTTCATGGGAAATCTACCCTTTCAACAATTTTTGAAGGGTGCAGTACTGCTGACTGGAGGTACGATGTGCAGCAGATCACTAGAGCTTATCCTGAAACTTTACACCTATTGATAAGTAACCACCTGCTTATCTTATCCCCCAGGCCCTGGCAACTCTTTCATTTACATTGACCATAATCACAGAATACATGTGGAGAAACATCTGGGAAAAAGCTGAAAGCTTGCAAATAATTCAAATTTCTATCAAATTTTATTTACAAATGTTTGTGGCCATACTGGATTTACAGTCCCACCTTATACAAATACAAAGCTGTGCAAAATATATATAAAGCACTGGTTTTCCGACATGCAGTAATGAAAAGTGCAGGGCTGGGATCCTGAGTAAGACAAAACTAGGTGTGGTTTATGCTGCGACAACTTGATGCCTGAGGCCAATTTCCAGGCCACAGCATAGAGAAGAAGGACACGAGCAAGTGGCTTGGTCTCTTTGGAGCGTTAATATACTGTTCTGTTTTGTATAGACACATAGTGAAAGTTATTCATTAGACGATTTAATGGCATTCAAATTAAAGGCGAGAGGACATAGCAAAAAATGAGAATGTTTTCCATATTTTGAGAACAGTCTAAAAATGGGCTATGTACAATTTTATAAGATTTCAAAAGGATCAGAATCATGAACTGTAACTTTTCTGGTATAATTTCTTATCTACAGCCAAAAATCTTTATAACAGGCAGTTATTAGGGAAAATAAAATGCACCCCACTGTGAATTCTGTTGGTTAAAGTCTCCAGACTTAAGAAAAGTTATACATTAACTTGTAGAATGTTATTCAGTAGAATGTAAATCATATCTGTCCAGTAAAACAGATCACTGCACTTTTAAATGTAGTCCAGCAATCTTAAAATTTTTTTATTTATTGATTTTGAGAGAGAGAGAGAGAAAGAGGGAGAGAGATTTGTTGTTCCCATTATGTATGCATTTATTAGTTAGTTCTTGCACGTACCCTGACCCAGGGATCAAACCCACAACCCTGGGGTATCAGAACAATGCTCTAACCAACTGAGCTACCCAGCCAGTGCCTTGTATTTAATTGCCTATATTAGCTAGCACAGCAAATGTGCTTAAACCAATTTTTGATGTGGACTCTGGCCTGTGAAGTCTGTGTATTGTGGCTGCAAGAGACAAATTCACATGTCCTACTGAAGTCCTGTGGAGAAAAAGGGATGGCATGGCCACTCTCTAAGTGAGAGGGAGGGCCATGACCCTTGCCTGGACAAGCTTTGATTGCTTTTCTGGGCACTTTACACTGAGGATGGTCCTCATTTACTATGCACCGGTTCACTTTAGGTGGTTACCTTTTACAGAGAACAAAGGAGAGGATGTTGCTAATTACATCACAGAAGAAGGATATTTGCAAATGCAAAGGGAAAAGTGGTTGAACTGGTTACACTCATCCTTGGGAGGTTTAATATATATTTTAGGAAGTTACTTTAAAGATATGCAGTAAACATTTCCTGCCTGGATTCAGGGTAAGGGAGTTTTAGGGAAAGCAAGCCTCATAGCAGCCTAGGTACAATGCAGGCCTGGTTCCCAACAGGAGAACCTATCCGTGGCTGTGGCTCCCGTGTGCCTGACCTTGCGCCCACTGGCGTTTCTGAGTGGGAGCTGGGCTACATTCCCACACCACGAGGAACAGTTCCCTATAAATTTGGACAGCTTACTTGTTACCTTGTGAATAAGTTAAATAAAATGTTTTGTGTGTTCAATTTGGAATTATATAAGAGCTTTTTAAAATCTTGAAAATTATATTTTTCATCACTTTTTCATGTTATTCCAGAGTTGAAAGACTCCTCAGTTCATTATATTAACATTGATGAATTTCTCCTCTTGGCCAGACACTGTTCTAGGCACTGTCTCCTTCCTCAAGATTTTCACAACATAGTTGGGGAATTTATAATGTCGTGTGGCAGGATCTCCAATGAAATTACTCAGATTAATCTGGGGATATATATCCAGTTAGAGCATATGGTTTTGATCAACTTTGAAATCACAGAAAGCTACAAAGAAGAGTCAGTATTTAATTTAAGCTTTGACATTTGAGAAGGATTTAATGAACAAGGCAAGGGAGAGAAGTGGGCGGTGGGGAAGAGTAGGGCGTTGTAGGGAGATAAAAAGTAGCAGCAAAGGAAGGAATACACAGAAGAATTTGGCACATTCAGGGAACCAAGAATTTCAGGTTGGCCAGAGTAGAGAGTGTATAAAGTGGGGAGCAGTTGTAATGATTGTACATGAAGGCTGGGCAAAATTCTGAAAGGCATTTTATTATTTTCTGAGGAGTCTGGCATTATCTTTTTGACAATGAGGATGTATGAAAGGTTTTAAAGCACCTTCCTTTTTGGTAATAGATTTATTTTCATGCTTTTATGTGGCATCAAAGTATAGAATTAATTGAAGGGAAAATATATCAGATTTATGAAAAACAAAAAAAGTTTTCCTTGAAAAAATCCAAGAAAGAATTGATTAATATCCCCATCAGAGACACTGCAGTGTAGATGTAGTAATTTTCAGATTCATTAGGGAGATAGATTCAACATGAGTTGATGAGGTATGAGTCAGAAAGATGAGTTAATGAAGCATCCCAGGTTTATTGCCTGAGTGATAAACTGGGTGGATGGTCTGGGGTGACAGTTACTCAGGAGAGGAAAGACAGAATTTGAGGACAAGCTGGTGAAAGAAGAGTGATGAAACATACAGCTAGACTATATGGCTAGGGAAAACATGTGCCCTAGCCCCAGGATGTTTTTATCTAAAGGAAATTCAGTTTATTTTAACATAAAGAAAGAATGGAGCTTAGCATGTTCTTTGGAGCTGAGCAGAGTTGGTTGGAAGGCTGGATCACCCTACATTATGTGAATAAGAGCTGATTATGTAATTTTTCTGGACACTAGACTTCTCATCTGTAAAATGGGAGTAAAAAGCACCTACTTTGTATGATGTTGTTGTGAGCTAATGATTCTAAATAAACTAACACAACTACTAACTAAGTAACTAAATAAACTGTAACAGACAGTAGACCCTCAATGGAATGAGTCTAGGAGAAGTTAAAATTCCCTTCCTCTCCTAAGAATAGTTAAGTTTTTAGTGGTACTTCTCGTTTAGACCAAATCAAGTGAACGTTGGCCCAATTCCAGTTTCTTACAGTTATTCATTCATTCATTGACTCAGACATTTAACGAAGGTTTTCGAGGGTCTACCAAGGGTCTGAAAGTGTTCCAGGCCCTGAGGATACAGCAGTACACGAGATAAGCTTAGTCTCTCCCCTCACAGGTCTTACACTCCGACGAAACACCAGGAAGGAGATCCCTCCATGTACCTGGCATGGGCAAACCATGGGAACATTACAGCCTATTATTATAATGCTTATTTATGCTTCTCAGATAAAAATCCATGAAGTTAGTGGGTGTTGGGGGTGGAGATTAGCTAAACAGAGCTGTTGGATATATTTGAAAATCCCCTGCTCTGTAATGGTAACCTGAGTGAGCAAATGAGGGGGCAGTGTGTGTGTACTTAGGGTTTCACCTCAGATTCATTAACAAAGACCATTACACAGAGGCTGAAGTGAGACGGGCAGAGCAAGCACAAATGCTGCTGAATACTTCAGAAGAGTAGGCAACAAGTGGGTAGAACATGAAATTTAAACTTTTCGTTCCTTATTACTATCTTTGTGCTACCATGTAGTTCTCAATATTTGCTAGTCCAAGTCCTAAAATTAATGTCTTGTTACCAAAACTTTAAGTTTAGAAAGGAGGGTGGATTGGTAGGAAGAGGACTCCAACTCTTTTGTGAATTGAATAAGATGTTCTGTGGTGGGGGGCCTCCACCTGCAGGGCCCCCCCCACGGCCACCACGGATGAAAATAATGCTACCAAGATATGATCTGCTTGGGGAGGAAAGGCGGCTAGCCTCTCTCAAAAGAGAAAGGCCAGGAGTCCCCTTCCTCAATAGTATTTATTAGGTTCGTAAGACACAGGGATATAGGTAAAGCTAATCAATCAATGTCAGGTGGCTAGGATCAAACAACAGATAACATTTCAAAGAAATCTGAGGGCTTAATCTGAGTCAGTGTCTGTCAGGTAAAGGGATTGCAAAAAACTTTAGGAGACACACTCATTCCCTGCCCAGACCCTTATCATATGAATGAAAGCACTCTTAGCAAAGCAGGCTTCATAGGACTTAACTGATTCTTTCTTATGCCCTATCACCCTGGAACCTGCTCTAGCCGGCAGAGGACTGACTAACCAACCAAGTGTTGGGGGCAGAGATGGCAGAAGCAGTGCTCTTGCCAGGGAGATAAGCTTTGTTTCCTTAGTGGCTCACAGTCCGGAGGTCACTCACTCAGCCTTAGCCACCAGGGGTAGTTACAAGTCTTGAAACCAGGCAGAGAGGTTCCCAACAATGTTCCTTGATATGCTTTAGCAGAACACAAACAGTCATAGATAAGCTTTGGAAATTAGATGGCTGTCATGTATTTCCCTGCTTACAAAGCAATGCTCCATGTACTTGGGCTGTTGTATACAGACTTTACGTGACCGGAAATTGATTTAAAAATATTTGAACTAACATTTGAACAAGGAGATTTCACTTTTTAAAAACCCAGATTTCTAATTTTTCTTGAAAAGAAAAAAAGTAGAGATCTCGCAGCCCTGGGCCCAAATTTCTACATGTCAGCAATTGGCCAAACCCGAGTACTGCACTGCGTAGATGTAGCCTGCATTCCCTCATGCAGTGTACTTCTTATTTATAACACAGTAGCTGGGCAGTCATGTGGCTTTGAGAACCTGCCTGGTCCCTAGAGGGGAAAGGATAAACTGCTGTGAGTTGTCAGCACTCGCTAGGCTTCACTTTCCCTTTGATGCCTACGACCACATTTTCTACCTCCTTTATTAGCTAGGTTGTGCATACATTTTAGGTTTTCAAATACAATGTAGTGATGATGTAAGACATATAAACACAAGAGTGAAAGTGGTGGTGGACAGATGCAAAAGTGGATAGGTGTAAATTTTGTTTTTTCAAAACTCCATGTAGATGCACCATTTACAGAGTAAATGCCTAGGTTTTCAGTGTTACAGACGGAATGTAACACTCATGCAACAGTCAACCCTATTAAAGTACCCAATGCTCCATCACCACAGAAGAGCCCCTGTGGCTCTTCCAAGGCATTTCGTCCTACCATTTCTCTCGATTCCCACAGGAAAATATTTCTTATTTCCTTTACCATGGCCTAGTTTTGCTGGTCTAGAAACTTCATATAAATGAACTTCCACACAATCCAGTATTTTGTGCTGGCCTTCTTTTCTTGAGCAAGAATATTTCATAGTCTGATAATGTAAAATTTTTATATTTTGAGATTCATCCATTTTATTAGTCTTTAGTTCCTTTTTATTGACAAAAACAATAACATGGAATATTTATACCAAAAGTTGTTTATAGTTTTCTCCAGTTTGGGGCCTTATGGACTAAGTTATTTTATGAACATATGTTTTTATTTTTATTTTTTTGGATTAATGCACAGGAGTGAGATTGCTGTGTTAAAAGGATGTATGTTTAACATTTTAAGAACAGACCAAGTTGCCTTTTGGAACAGTTATACTATTTTATATCCCACCAATACATGGCAGCTTCAATTTTTCAACTTTCTTATCAGTATTTGGTGATAGATTTTTAAATATTAGCCAATCTAATGGCTGTGTTTCAGTATTACATTAGGGTTTTAATTTTTCCCTCTTGATTAATGATGTATGATATTTTTTTTCATTTACTTACTGATCTTTTGTTTCTTTTCCTGTTGCATTGTTTATTCAACACTTTTACCCATTTTTATTGGATTGTTTGTATTTTTGTTATTTAAGATTCCTCTGTGTATTCTGAATACTAGACATCTGTCATCTCTATGTATACATATGACAAGTGACTTGTCATTTATATATATGTATATCTATCAATGACAATAATGATATAACCCTAACACATAGTTATAAAAATATATTTTATCCTCATTTTAAAAATTATAAAAATAAATTTTATATGCATTTCAATAGTGTCTTTTGGAGAGAAGATTTTAATTTCAGGGAAGCCTAGTTTATCATTTTTTTTCTGTTATAGTGTGTGCTTTCTGTGTGTTGGAGTTTTGCCTACCAATTAGCAAGAATCAGAAATTATCCATGCTCTGATGAACTCTGTATTATCCCTAAATACAAAATATTTTCCCTCTCCTTGCACTCAAGATTAAAAGACTATTTCAAAATTTACCTTAGTAATTTTCTTAGTAATGGGTTACATGTGTATATATTCCTAAATAAAATTTTGTTGTTCTGAATACTTGGTGATTTCAGTAAATCATATCTGAACTATATATAACTTTTATGACCTTTTTCTCTCAACATTATATTTATAAGATTAATTGATATTCATGAGTAAAGCATTAGTTTATTACTTTTTATGGGTCTGTAGTATTTCATTCTTTAACTATACCACACTTAATCAATATTCCTATCAGTGGACATTTTTTTCACTTCCTCTCTACAAAAATTGCTACAGTAAGCATTTCTGTACAAAACTGACACATATTCAAGAGTTTGTCTAGAATATGTACTTAGAAGTTGAATTACTGAGTGTATAAGGCATTCACAACTTTGATTTCCCCAGATAAATTGTTTAACATGGTGGTTTTACAGATATAAATTCTCACCAACAGTTTACAACAGTCTCTGTAACTCCATATCCCATCAGCTCTAAGTGTGGTCTGCATTTAAGTTTTGCCAATTATTTCTTCCACTAATATCTGTTAAGGATCTATTGCATTTCAGGAACTCAGTATCTGCTTTACAAAATGATCTCTTAATTCTCACAACAAACCTGGGAAGCTAAGAACAATTCTTATTTAACCACATTTAATCTGAGGTTTAGGAAGGTTAAATCTGTCAAAATGTTACCAGAACCCTACAGCTTTTTTCTTGAGTCCACCTCCCTGTGCACACTGGCTCAAAGAAATGCATGAACAGGAGTTTGCAGTGGAGAAAGAAATAAAATCGTCTAATATTAAATGGGTCAATACAGAGATGGGAAGCTTATGTTCTAAAAACCTGACTCTGTGATGGTGTGTAGGTGACAGATTACTTAAGCCAAAAATCAGAAGGCACCATGGGTTAGCAGTTTGGGGGCTGAGCTAGGAGATAATTGGTAGAAAGTGAGGTGAGGGTAACGAATTATTTCTGCATGTGTTGAGGACAGTTTTGTGGTCTTTTTCATTGTCCCTCTGTCTAGTTTCAGGGGAAAGTAGCCAGAGGCTCTTCCCACTTCAGAAATCCAGATCTGAAACATAACTTAGGTCAAAATATTACCCTTAACCTGCCAGGAATCCAGTTCTTGTGACCATTAGCCAGGTCCTGGCTCTCTTGGGGGTTACTGATTTTCTGGGGAAGAGGCTAGGTCCGTGAGGCAGAGAGGGTGAAGGAGATCATTTCTACAGCAAGAATTTTAAATTACATTTAATAAAAGTCTTTTAAATAAAATAAACTTTTATTTATTTCAGTAGAAGTTTAAATTAAATTTATTAAATTAAATTTAACATTTTAATAAATTTATTTATTAAATAAATTTAATAAAATAGGGACCTTAGGTTTCAAAAAGTTTTTAGTTTATGGTAGCAGTAAGTTTCTTAGGATGTTTCAGGTACTGTGTTAAACACTTCGTGTGCATGATTTCCTTTTGGTCCCCACAACTCATGAGGTAAAATCAAGGTGTCAGCAGGACTGCATCTCTCATGGACGCTACAGAGGTTAACCCATTTCCGTGTCTTTTTGGGCCTCTAGAACCTCCTAATATTCCTTGGCTCATGGCTTTCTTCTTTCATCTATGAAGCTAGCAAGGGAAGGTCAATTCTTTCACATGCTGCCATCTCTCTGATTCTCTCCTGATTCATTCCTCCATTTAATGGACCTTTGTGATTATATTGGACATATTTGCATAATCCATAACAATCTACCTGCTTTGTGGTCAGCTGATGAACAATATTAATTTCGTCTGCAACTGCTTAGCATGTAATATAGCACATTCACAGGTGTCAGGAATTAGGACATAGACATTTTGAGGGGCCATTATTCTGTTAAGCATTATGTTCTGTTAAACATTTAAGCTCAGATCTGCATGATTGCTGGATGTCCTCATAACTCTACATCTCAGGGTTATATTTAACTAGAGAACCCAGGTTGTATATGAAAGCATGTTAGAATAGAAGGACTAGTTGTATAGTATAGGAGGGTTTTTTTTTTTCACAAGATTTTATTTATTTATTTTTAGAGAGTGAGAGGGGAAGAGAAACTGATCAGTTGCCTCTCACACATGCCCCAGCTGGGGAACTGGCCCACAGCCTTGGGAAGTACCCTGACCAGGCCGGTGACTTTTTGCTTTGCCAGACAATGCTCAATGACACTCAGACAACTGAGCCCAGTGGTCAGGGCTGTAGAAGGGTTTTTCAGGGCCTTTCAGGCAAGATCTGGGCCATTGAATTCCATTCTTAACACCAGTTGCTCTGAATACAAAAATGGTAGGAGAGTGCAGTATAAGCCCTGACAATTGGTTTTTCCTTTGTGTAGTGCCAGTGCCTGACTTAAGCTTTGATTCCAAGGCATCCACCTCAAGAAGACGTACTTCAAAGATGGCTGTCTGGAATAAGTGCATTTTAGCCAGGAGATTAGATAAAGGGCCAGGCTGCAAGGGGCAGGCTCCCCCTCCACCACTTGTTTTTTGTTTTACAGACCTTGTTTGATTTTAATAACTGACCACATATGCCATTGTCTTTTTCTCCTCCCTGCTTTAAATTGCTGCTCTTATGGGTTGGGTTTTTTTTGCATTTTTATTGTACTTTTTTCCATTACCATTTAGTCTCCTTATACTCCGGTCCCTCCCCCTGCAGTCACCACACTGCTGTCTATGTCCACAAGTCCTTTTTCCTTTTTGCTCAATCCTGCCATCCCCCTTCCCCCACTTAGCTGTCACCCTGTTCTCTATCTGTGAGTTTGTCTCCGCTTTGCTCATTAGTTCAGTTTGTTCATTAGATTCCACATATGAGTGAAATCATACACTATTTGTCTTTCTCTGACTGGCTTATTTCATTTAGCATAATGTTCTCCATGTCTATCCATACTGTCCCAAAGGGTAAAATTTTCTTCTTTTTTTATAGCCAAGTAGTATTTCCATTGTGTAAATGCCCCATAGTTGTTTTATCCACTCATCTATTGATGGACACTTGGGCTGCTTCCACATCTTGGCGATTGTAAATAATGCTACAATGAATATAGGGGTGCTTATGTTCTTTCAAATTAGTGTTTTGGTTCCTTAGGATATATTCCCAATAGTGAGATCACTGGGTCGAAAAGCAGATCCATTTTTAATTTTTTGAGGTACCTCCACTTGTTCTTTGTTGATTCTGACATGTGTGAGATAATATCTTATTGTGGTTTAATTTTCATTTCTCTGATCATTAGTGACATTGAGCATCTTTCCATATGTCTCTTGGCCCTCTGTATGTCTTCTTTAGAGAAGTGTCTATTCAGGTCCTTTGTCCATTTTCTGATTAAGTTGTTTGGTTTTTGGCGTTGACTTTTGTAAGTTCTTTATAAATTTTGAATATTAACCCTTTATCAGATGTATTGACAAATATGTTTTCCCATTCTGTGCATTGTCTTTTTAATGTTTTAAATTCACCAATAAAGCATAAGCTCTCAGGACTCTAGGACCCCACTGTTGACCCTAATAAAAGCAGAACTCCAGGCTCAAATTCTCTCTCTCTCTATCTGCATCCTTGCTATGTGGACTAAGGTTTGCCATGTAACTGATGGGAGACTCAAAAGTTGGAAAATTGTAGTTTAAGGTAATAGTTAATTAGCTTAGTAGTTAATGCATGTAAAAAGCTATTGTTTCAGGAACTGCAGGTACAGCCCACCCTGACTCCAGGAGACCACCCACAATTGACTTTTGTGGTCCAGAAGAGACCATAAACAATCAAGGTGGTATGCAAACCACTGTGTTCTAGGGAGAGACGGTCTGCTGCCCAGGACACAGATAAATAAAATCAACCAGGACACAGGATATAGGACACAGATAAAGAAGATCACCAGTCAGCAGATGAAAGGATGTTAGGGAAATTGCTGGACTGCAGCTTTTATCTGATTAACCACTTTCCTGAGTCCCAAATCCCTTACCTACACTTTTTTCCCTTGAATTCCAAATCCCTTATCTACAACTTTGCCCTTTATAAAAAAGACTTGCTTGAAAGGAAATGGAAGATGGTCTGTTAGGGTACAAATCCTCTCTCTTCTCAGATCACTGGCCATCTGAATAAAGCACCCATAAATATTCAATCCCTGTCTCTTCTGATTAGGTCTGGTAGGTGACAGGCAGCCTGAACGCTGGCTTTTCTGGTTTCATAACTTCCAGGACCTGTAAGTGATAAGCCTTATCTCTTTTAAAGTTTCTTGAAGGTTATTGCTGAGGGAGACTTGCAATCACTCTAAGTACCTCAAGAACTAGTCCAACCACAACATTGGTTATAGATAGGCTGACACCAGCACAAATCAGAGAAGCAGAGGCTTTTTATTTATCTTGGTTTTGTTGACTGTCATTTTACTGTTGACGATTTCCTACACCATAAATTCTATCACTCAGGCTCATTGATGAATTCCAGAAACAAATGAAATGCTGGAATGGATGGCATGAAATGACTCAGAGGAGCTGAAGCTCCTGTATCTCATAAACTGGTGATCAGCTTTGTTCCTTAAAACAACATTTTCTGAGCTGTGATCCTCAAAATAGTGAAGACCAATGAGTAGGAATTTAAAAAAGAAGGTTCCTTGGGTAAATATTTTCATTAAGTGATGTTAAGGAATAATGCATGATATACTGACTCCCACATTAGTAATGTTTATTAGTGTATTGATAACCCTGGGAAGCCTGGCAGTAAAAGAGTTTATTTAACTCTTTGGTTTCTGTTATCAGACTGAAGGAGTTCATTTGCCTGCACATGTCAAAGCCTAATAAAACACTGAGAAGTGCTCACAGCAAAGAAGCTAAGGGTTTATTTAAGGAAATGGTGCCAAGCCCAGAGACACAGGTGAGTTATCTTATTTAGGACCTGGCTCCCAGAAGGCCTCTAGGAGATTATACAGAGGAAAAAAGCCCTGTCTTGGTGAAAAGAAAAAAAAAAAGTTTTTTTTTTTTTTTCTGAACACATGTGCAGTGGAAGCCAAGATGACACAGGAGGAAGTAAGCACATGCACAGTAGAAACCAGATGATGAGGCCAAACTCTGAGGCATCTGAGATAGAATCCAAAATGACAACAGAAGGGGAAGAGTCTAACTGGGGTAAATCTTAGAAAAGAATCAGATTAGGTAACAACCTAAAGCCCTTGGTTAAAAGAGCTGGGCTGTGGGTTCTACTGGCTGGGGTCAGGGCAGGGAGTATTAACCATTGTGTCAGGTTCTGATGTCAGCCATGGTGTCATTTTGTCCGGTTTGTGAGAGTGTGGTCAGGAGGGTCATCTGCTTTCACGGGCCTGGGGCTGAGACACAACTGAAGTTGAGATGTTATCTTTAGTTTGATTGAAACTATTCTTTTGAACTCAAACCTGAGGCTTTATTCTTAGGACAGGTCATTGCTAACCAGAACCTGATGTGGTAAGGGCTTAATGATTAATGCGGTGGGCAGGCATGCAGTATGTGCAGAAGTGGAGGGATCTGGCTGGTGAGTTTACGGTGCTATCAGAGTGGACAAAGACAACCTGAATTAAGGGCAAATATTACATTAAAGAAATAAAGCTTCTATGTTTCTGTGCAGTTATATTGCCACAACTAGGGATATGGAACTCTTCTGCTATTTTGACTCTTTCTTTTTGCTTTTCTTTTTTTTTTTTTCAATTTTAATTGCTGTTCAAGGACAGTTTTCTGTGTTTTACTCTCATCCCAGCCCACCCACCCAGTGCTATCTTGACTCTTGGATCACTTCTTCTAGTGGAACTGTTCCCTGTGAAAATGGGTCCTTGCGGTGTCATGAGAAAGGAATTTCAAAGGGTCCATGCTTGGGAGAAGTTTAAGCATTGTGGTAAGATTATTGGGGTGAAAAGAAATAGCATGTCCTGCTGGATACAGAAGCAGGAAGGCTGTAGCAGCAACTGCTCTGAAATCCTTGATAATCTGTATAATTTTTTGGTTTTCAGGAATAAGCAGGCTTGTCAGTCAAACTATTTAATATACTTCCTGGGTTTTCCCAGGTTTGTGCTAAGCCTTCCCTCTTCCAACCCCTTTCCTGGATCTTCCTGGGTTTTATGTTCTTGTCTAATCTGATTCTTTCCTAAGATTTACCCTAGCTCTTCCCTTTGTACTGTCATTTTGGATCCCATTTCATATGCTTCAGAGTTTGGCCTCATCATCTGGTTTCTACTGTGCTTGTGCTTACTTCCTCCTTTGCCATTTTGGCTTCCACTGCACATACGTTCAGGAAAAACAAAAACAAAAACACCTTCCCCCACTATTTTATCCCTCCCCGAAATAATCTCAGCTACTGAGCTGTTTGTCACCCAAAGAGATTGGAGAGCTGGTGTTTCCTGCCTGTTCAGGGAATTAAGTCCTTTCGGCAGAAGATTCAGCTGTCCCCTGGGGAGTCTGTGGATGCTCGAGTTTACTAGTTAATTAGACTTAATGTCTGATTCAGCTTCCTAGTTTGTTAGGCATGATGTCTGATTAAATTTGCTGCCTTCTTTTATTAATAACTAAGTAGTTACCTATGTTAACAGAATGCTTGAGGAATCACAGGTTGGGAGAGTTATTTCAGAATATTGTTGGGATACTAATTGTCTGTTATTTTTATTGTTAACCAATATTCAAAATAACTTGGGGTACCTCTACTGGAGTAGGAGATGTAAATAGAACAGGTTCATCTAAGTTATAAAATTGTCAAAATTAAAAATTAGTAAAAAGAGAAAAAAGTCCTTTTGGAAGTAACATTTTAAATGATAAGATCTCATCTAGATGCCCATGCCTGGGTTGAATGTAGAGCTCAAAGGAGCTTGTTTGTATTTAGCCAGAAGATAAGATATTTTTCAAGTAAGCATTGTTGTAAACAAAGTTTTTCCTGAGTTTCTCTGAAGGAGAAAGGATCTTTTCTATCTTTAGTACTTCTGGAAATGATCAAGTTTAGGTCTTCCATGCAGCAAATGCTCAATAAAAGTGCTGTTTGGAGGACAAATATTTTGAACATAACGATTTACACAAAGACATAGGACAAAGATGTAAGGGGCGCATTAGAGAATCCGAGAGTGGTGTAGATCTTAATGCCTAGACTTTTTCCCTAGCCATTTTCTATACTAATAATTCATTCACTGTGAAAAACTTGGAAAATTCAAGAAGAGTACAAAAAAAGGAAATATGACCAGATGCAAATACTATTATCACTTCAGTGCATTTCTTTCTGAATTGGTAGAGGATAAAGTAAAAAACAAACATACACACACAAAAAAACAACCCCCCCAAACCCAAACAAAAACAGAAGTGCTATCTGTGACTGTTAGCTGCTGAATTTATATCATAAGTGTTAATTTGTTCATTAAAAATTCTTTGCAAACATCCTTCTTAAGGCTAAAATCTATTCTATGTTGTATTTTATCAATGCACTATAATTTTATTATGTTAATTTAAATTTGTAAATTGAAGAAAATCACATGCATTACTGACAAGTAATGCATCTCTCCACTTCTCTTTATATCTCAAAATATGACTAGAAGCAATATTGAAAAAAAGTAGTAATCTCTGAACACACAGACACCGAGGATCAACTGTCTTGTTTAAAATCCCTGCCATCCCCTGTCAGAGCTGAGAAGGGACCTAGGTCTGCCAGTTCTGTTTTGGATGCCAACATACCTCATCCCAGATCTCCAAGGAGAATTTCTGCAAGTGGCTGTCACTCGGGGACTACTGATCTGATGGGTGATTCAGCCTGCAGCAGAGGATCGTACCTGAGATTGCTTCTGTTGAAGTGGAGTCACTGGTATGTTGCTGTCCCTGCTTTATGTCCTCTGAAACTTTGCAGGGGATAGTCACCCCAGTTTCCCACAGTGTGCAATGAGGTTGGCAAAACTGCGCCTGTAGCAATTACCACTCTTAACTGCTGTGAAATTCTCAAAGTACTTTTCTATGTACTTTTCACAGCCTGATCAACACCCGAAAACTATCCATTTAGTTTATACATGAAACAAAGGAAGATGGGCATCCCCATTCCCGGAGTAATCAGAACAGATGGCTTGGAAGAGGGTTGAGGAAACCACCTGACAATATAACGGAAGACTCTGCTGACCACCAGAGGGAAGGATTCTGACCACGATGGCGCAATTCTTTTCTCTCATGGGCTCATCCTGCATCTTCCTCCCTTCTCAAACTAACCACAATTCCACAAAATGCAGTTTGAGAAGCCACAGAAGCCCAAAGGGAAATAATTCATTTATTTTCTGCAGATAGTCAATTGTATTTTTTGTTCCTTTTTAGGAAGAAGTAGAAAATTTCATAATAAAATTCCTCTCCTATATATAAAAATCTTTATTTCATAGTGATTTTAAAAGGAAAATTTATTCTAAGTCAAACAACTTTATTAAAATTTGAGGGTATTGAATTATTTTTCTATTGACCAGAATGATAAAATTATGGTTTATGAAATTCTATGCCTGGGAGAACAAAAAGAAAGCATTTGCTTTCAACTGCAATAAAATTCATATTTATGAATCCCAGTTTTCACAAAGAGCTTTGTATCTGTTTACATGAAAACTATTTACATTGACTTATTCCACACCAACTCCATAGTAAGTTGGTCAAGTGTAAAATCAGTTTATAAGACCTCACTCAAAAACTGCATACTTGATTTCCGTTTTTTTCTTGGAGTTCTTAAAGATAAATTGCTCATGACAGTGATTTGGGAGATATTTCTTTAACTTTTTATTAACTTAGAAAGTAGCTAAGTAAATTTGTGTCCATTGTGACCAGCATTGGTAGATACTTTTTAAAAAATTACCTTTTTAAATCATCACAACAATGTTATTGGTGGGTTGTAATAATGATAATAATTATAAAAATTTATTAAGCACATGCTGCATGCAAGTTACTGTGCAACTAGGCAATGTTCATATTATTTTTTGCAAAGAAAACAGGTTCTGAAGCTCCAAGTTCCGGTTATATGTATGCCTAGGTTTAGATTCTTATTCTAGGGGCTTTTATTTATAAAATAGCAAGGAACTCTAAAAAGCAAGGGGAAAGGGGAAATGGGTACATATATCAGCATTCCAATTCTATACTCTTCTAAGAAAAAATCTGGAAAGAATAAAAGAGGAGAAGAGAATCTTTTTGTCACCATTTATTGTGAGGTATCTCTCTCCCTCCTTCTCCATCCTATCAACAGATTTAAGTTTTGACTCTCTCGTTTAACATGGGTGGATCTGGCTCTTTGGTGAGTACTTTGAATGGAGCTGTTTCTGCCTTCAGAAAATCATCTCAGACTTTATTAAAGGTTCTGGCCAGCTCCAGATGCAAGTATGAGAACTTGGCCTATCTGTAGACTGTGGGAATTATGCACAGTAACATTCTTAAAGTTATTTTGAGTGCTGAAGACGGGAGTTTGTTATTGTTTCCCTATGTTCAGAGATAAAATATGCCCCAAGCCATCATAAAATTCAATAAATATCTACTGACCTCACATCATTCTCACATGATGGTGGCTCTTGACCTTTATGGACTATGGGACAATAGAAGGCTTGATTCAAGAGTCTATGTGTAATGACCTCTTATTCTGAGTCTACCCACATACACTGTCCACTTTGAGGAAAGTACATACTTGCGTGCCTCTGTGGTAAAGCAATGCATCACCATCATCACCATCTGTACCATCATTGCCACAGTTTCAACATTACCATCATCGCTACTGTCATCAACAATAATATAATAAAGTGTTGTTCCAATTTAAGTAATGATATGTGTTCTTACTTCTCACCTCATTCAATCTTAATCACTCACCTAGGAAGTCTCGCTATGCCTATTTATTTATACTTCAGGGCCCTGAGGCACAGAAAAGTTAGGCAATTGAGTTAAGGCCACATTAGCTAGGAAATTTTGAAACCTGGTCTGTATAACTACAAAGACTGTACTAATTCTGCTGCATCTTCTTCCTTCAAGTCAAGTCTACTAAAAACTTCCCACTTTTATTGTTCTTTCAAGGCATAACTGCTTTTCAGGGCAGATGCTTGAATAGGCCCTATCAGTAACCTGTCTTGAGATACATTATTTCTTCTGAGCTAATCCTGTCTTGAGAGCGCATGGGGACAAGAACATGGGGGGCGCAGCTCTCTGAAAATATTTTCCTTAGGTTAAGAGTATCTTAAGGATATCCAAAGAAATTATAATTAGGTTGTTTTTGTCCTCTCACTTAATGCTGTTAAATATGTAAATGATGCTGGCCTTATAAAGTATTTTGGAAGGTTACCAGAGACCTGCTCTTTGTTCAAGCTTCACTCAACAAACACATATTATTGGAAGCATGTGCACCAATGCCTTGCTAGTTGAGCACTAGTGAGTCTTATTTTGCTAAGTAAATACATGTTTTAAGATGTGTTCTCATTTGGAAAATGAGTATTATTTGCAGGTTTCAATTTTTGTTTCTAGGCATTGATAAGAAGGTTTTAAAATTGTTGTATAAAAGCAGGTCACTGATTTTAAAAAAATTTGTTGTAGCTTAAATGGCAGTTTAGGCTGAAAAAAGAAGCCAATTATGTAGTCAGTTTTTGTAAACGTTTCAAAACATGAAGTATTTCTTTCTAAAATAAATAATTGCTCCAGAAAACCTTGAAGTCTGTAATCCTGGGACAACCTCTGAAGACTGCGTTGTGTGGGGGAAAGGGCACTAAACCAAGAGTCAGGTCCGGCTCTGTCAGGAGCATTTGTGACTTTGGGCCAGCCAATCTGAGGACCATTCCTCACCCAAATAACAAAGTAGGACCCAAAGAATTTCTAAGGTGTCTTTCAACAAATGATGTATAGAGTGTGTAGAGTTAGCTTTTGTTTTTAATCGAATTTAGTGGGAATGTTGGGGTGACATTGATTAATAAAACTATATTGATTTCAGGTGTATGATTCTATAATCCATCATCTGTACATTGTGGTGTGTGTTTGCAACCCCAAGTCCAGTCTGCTTCTTTCACCATTTACCCCTGCTTTACCCTCTTATATCTTCCCTCACCTCCTTTCCCTCTCGCAATCACCATACTGTTGTCTGTATCCGAGGTGTTGTTTTTCTTAAACCCTTCACCATTTTCACCCAGCCCCTCACACCTTCCCCTTTGACAGCTGTGAGTCTGTTCTCTATCTATGGTATGTTTCTAATTTGCTTGTTAGTTTATTTTGTTCATTAGCTTCCATGTATGAGTGAAAGAAATCACATGGAACCTGTGTTTCTCTGACTGGCTTATTTCACTTAGCATAATGTTCTCCAAGTCCATCCATACTGTCACAGAAAATAAGATTTCCCTCTTTTTTTATGGCCAAGTAGTATTTCATTGCATAAATGTACCATAGCATTACTATCCACTCATCTACCGATGGGCATTTGGGCTGTTTCCAGATCTTGGGAATCGTAAATAACACTGCAATGAACATAGTGGTGCATACAGTCTTTCAAATTAGTGTTTCAGATGTCGTCAGATGTATTCTCAAAAGTGCAATCGCTGGGTCATAGGCAGTTGTGTTTTTGATTTTTAAGGTAATTCTATATTGTACAGAATTAGCTTCTACACATTAACAGTAATACTTATTTTTAATTAATTTAGATTACCTTTAAAACTATGAAATAAAATAAAATAATTATAATTTAAATAATTTTACTCTTTCAAAGAAATAATTTTTTCACATGTGAATTTCTTTATTGACATATTTCCATGTTCTATATGTGTATGTTTACATAACTTAATAAAAAAGAAAACTGAAAAGGTATCGATTACCTAAACAGCACTGTCTTTGTCAGAAAAAATGGATTATACCATAGAGGTTGCCTGATTTGCAGACACCTGATGTAGATTTTTTTCAATCTTACATAGTTTTGAAAGATCGCCCTGAAAATTGTCCACTACTTTTAACTCGAGAAACAAAATCAAGGAGGTTCAGTAATTGAACAAAAGGCATATCGAGGGTAAGTGGTAGAGCTGGGATGCAAACCCATCACTTTGTTCTTAATAATTCTGTATAAACCTACAATTTATCATATATAGAAAAATGACCTATTGAAAGATGAGATACACTCTCAATATATGAGAGCAAAAACTGAAATCATTACTTATGCAAATAGGTGAGACTTATGCTACTGAGACAGTTATATAGCAAAACAAGTTGCTAAAATTATGATTTTGGGGGGATGGGTTGATTTTGATAGTGTTTTGGTTAAAAAGGCAAGAGGCATGGACACCAATTGTAGAAACATGTTCTGTGCTGTTTTCTGAAGAAGGATGTATTAACATCAGCCTTGGAAGAATGATCACGGAAGGAAATCCACATCCCCATCCTGTGTTAACTGAAGCTAATTAATTTTCAGTGATCAGTCAGGCTCTAAACATTTTGATCTTTACATGCATCTTCGCTGAAACACTGAAATAGGTTGATTCAACAGGTTTAAAAGCATTTCTAGTGTTTACTTGTCACCAGAAGCATCAGCAGTCCCATAACCACCTATCAGTTCAGGAATTCATTGTAAGGACTCATGCCTCTCAACATAAAGGTACTGTTAGGGAGTAAGATTTATCATAGTAATGGATATAGTCCAGCACCAGCAGCAAAACAACAGCAACAAAAAAAAACATAGGTGAAGGTTACAGAAGTCAAAATCTTTTTCATCTTCTTTCTGTAGAAACAAACAAACACATTTTTCTCTCCAGCTATGAACTGTAGGGAGCTATATATGAGATGCCTTTGCCCTGAAAAACCCTGCTTGAGTATTGGAATCCAACTTTTTCAAAAAGAACTAGTTACATACTTACCACATGATAATGGTGTGAGCCTTAACCAGGCATATGTGCCCATTGTGAATATTTAGGTTTACTTTAAACATGTTGAAAACTTGATTCATCTTTACCTACTGCTTCAGGAGTACAGAATAACATCAATACCCGGTAACTGTGAAAACATTCCAATAGTTTAGTTGTCATCATGGTTGTGGAGATAACTGAGAACAAAGTCTCAGTTAGACTTGCCATGCTCATTACCTTTCATTGTACCTTAACCATGAAAATGCTAGTCTTTTAACCACAGGGGGACTTTTTATAGATGCCTCAATCTTTATTTTTCTATGTGGGTCACAGATAGCTCATGAATGTAAACATAGGAGTAGCTTTATAGGTATTATTTACAAGGTCTTTCAAGTATGGATCTTAAAGTATCAAGTTGATCGTAGCACTTAAGTCTGTCCTCTGTCATCAGACTGCCTTAGTTTAATCCTCAGTGCCTTACTAGCTCTTTGGTAAAAATCAGTAAACAATAACTTTTAATAGTAATAATTATATTCATAATCTCATTTGTTTTTTCAAAGTTGACCTGTGATTAGGCATAGCATGTGTTATCATCTTAATTTGTACATAGATGCTGAGTTTAAAAAAAAACCAAAGAATTGTTTTCTTCACAGATAACTATTTTGATAGATTTTAGATTCCTGACTTCTTCCTTGCAATTAAAAAGAAGCAACTGAAGTGCCCATAAGTAAATGAATGGATCAAAAACTATGGTACATTTACACAATGGAATTCTATGCAGCAGAAAGAAAGAAAAAACCTCTACCCTTTTCTACAGCATGGATGGAACTGGAGAGCATTATGCTGAGTGAAATAAGTCAGGTGGTGAAAGACAAATACCACATGATCTCACCATTTACTGGAACCTAATCAACAAAACAAACAAGCAAGCAAAATATAACCAGAGACATTGAAATTAAGAACATACTGACAGTAACCAGAGGTAAGGTGAGAGAGGATAATGAGGGGAAAAGGGGAAAGGGTTTTTAGGAACATGTGCAAAGGACAATTGGACAAAACCAAAGAGGGATAGGATAAAGGGTAGGGAGTTGGGGTGGCTAGGGTGGGGATGGATGATGGGGAGAAAAGGGAGACAACTGTATTTGAACAGTAATTAAATTAAAAAATAGTAAAAAAAAGAAATGAAAAACAAATAAATAAAAATAAATATTTAAATCAGAGAATGATAACAAACACCAAGTAAAGTTTGAGTAAAATAAAGGAATATCATATCTTTAGGCAAATTTCAAAGTTTTGTGGCAAAATTTGAGTTCATAAGTTAGCAGGAATAATCGTTAGAGGTATGTGGCTGAACTCTCTAGAGTCTCGTTTCAGGAAAACAAGGCTAGGCACCAGAAATTCACAAAGTGTTACTAGATATAACTGTTTTTGTGTAATGTATTATTTTATTTAGTTAGTTATTTTTATTGTTGTTCAAGTACAGTTTCTCCATTTTCACCCCACCATGACCCCCTGCCCCACCCATCCCTGCCTCCCACCCTTGAACCTACCCCCAATGGCTTTGTCCTTGTGTCCTTTATACATGCTCCTTGATGGCCCTTCCCCTATCTTCCCCCTCCCCTCTGGTTACTGTCAGTCTGTTTTTTACTTCAATATCTCTGGTTCTATTTTGCTTGCTTGTTTGTTTTGTTGATTAGGTTCCACTTATCGGTGAGATCATATGGTAGATATAGCTTTTTAATGGGGATGATCTTACCTTGAGGCTCATAGAAAGATACATAGATTTGGTAAAAGGCACCACAGCTTTATTAGCCTTACAGATGGTTTCGGAATTTCCCCAAACACTAAGAACAGTTGCTTTAGGACATAAGTTTCATTTTAGTTTGCACAAAACGTTTAGTGTAGTGGCAAGTTATGGTAGCCGACCTCATTATTGCCAACCCTGGTACACTCTTTGATTGCAGAGAAAATGATCAGGGAATTATAGTTGGAAAGATCCATCAACATTTTCTTGACCATATCTATGCTCTGAAAGAAAAAAGCTAGGACCCCATAGCATAGCATAGCAAGGTATTTTGAATGTGTATAAAAGATTACTTTTAAATCTAATTGGCTTATTACAGCTTAATTTAAAGTGCATTTCCACAGACAATAGTGTGGTTTCAGAGGGGGTTGGGGATGGAGGTTGAAGAAGGTAAAAAGGGAATAAATGGTAATGGAAAATATACAATAAAAAATAAAGCACAACAACCATATAGAAAATAGCTCTGACTCTTAAATTTTTGTCCAATTATGTAGTATAGTTTCAGGTCATGGGATGGTTGATATTTAAGTTTAGTGGGTTCTCTAGAGCGACTGTAAATTGTGTGTATGATACTTAGGAGCGTTAAGCTACTATGGCCAGGAATAAAAATAATGCAAGCTTCTATGCATTGATTACTTACAACTTTGAACGTTTTTTATTTTATTTGAAAATGTTCATATTTTTTTTCTTAAAATATTAAATTTGGAAAAATATTTACTTTTTAAAACTGTTTAAGACAATTTTTCAGAGATAAAAATTTCATATTATAATAGAGGCCAGTATTATTAAAGGATTTTAAATAATGAATATTATTATTTAGGAAACATTTTCAAACACATATTATTAATATAATATAAATATAATTCAAAATGCAGTCGTCATATACTTTATTTCCCCAGTAACCTTGTTTAAAAATAAGATCTCAAATACTGTTCTAGGTGATTGCTATATAATATTTGCAATCCATGCCAATCCTTCTAAAGTAAGTATCATTATTTCCATTTTACAAATGAAGAAACTGCCCTGACTGGGGTGGCTCAGTGGATTGAGTGCCAGCTTGTGAACCAAAGGGTCACGGGTTTGATTCCCAGTCAGGGCACATGGCTGGGTTGCAGGCCAGGTCCCCAGTAGAGGGCACTTGAGAGGCAACCACACATTGATGTTTCTTTCTGTCTCTTTCTCCCTCCCTTCCCTCTATAAAATTAAATAAATAAAATCTTAAAAAAAAAAATGAGGAATCTGTGTTTAAGTAACCTGTCCAGTGTACTTTCTAATGACAGCTGAAATTTTAACCCAAATGTCTACCTATTTTTCCCCTATGTCATACAGCTTTCTTCCATAGGTTATTCCCTACCTGGGAGAAAGATGCTGTGTTTTTTAAATTAACTCTATTGGGATAACATTGTACAAGTTTCAGGTGTACAATTTTATAATACATCATCTGTGTATTCCCTTGTGCGATAGTAGGAAGCTTCCTAAAAAAAGTTCACCTTCATTAGAGCTACCATATGACCAAATAATTTAACTTTTGTGTATCTAACCAAAAAAAATAAAAACAATTAAATTGAAAATTAATCAATAAAATCAATTAATTAAAAATAATTTTCTATTAATTGCTGCATTATTCATAGTAGCCAATAAATGGAAACAACCAAAGTGTCCTTTGATGATTAGATAAAGAAGATGTAATACAGATATACAATGGAAAACTACTCAGCCATAAAAAGATGAAATATTACCATTTGGGGCAAGATGGTGTTTCTAATTTGTGGAGCTCCTGATGCTAGAACTTAAAATTTATAGAGAAGAGATATATCATAATTTTCATTATCTCCTTGAGATCAATTTGTATTTTCAAATGCAGATGAATGACTTAGTATTGAAATAATTTATTCATAATTTAATGGTTTAATAATCCTAGTAACATAGTAATAGGGAAAGATTTTAAAAATTAATTTATAGGCACAATTATCATTTTGACAAGTATATAAATGTATAAAGAAAAGTATATTGAAAATAACATTTTTAGACCATAAAGATGGTGTCTTCTCATATAAGTTAAGGTATATTGTAGAGAATAAAAATATAGATTAAGCCCGGGCTGGTAAAGCTCCGTGGATTGAGTGTGGGCCTGTGAACCAAAGGATTGTGGTTCCATTTCCACTCAGGGCACATGCCTGGGTTGCAGGCCAGTTCCCAGTAGGGAATCCATGAGAGGAAACCATACATTGATATTTCTCTCCCTCTCTCCTTCCCTTCCCCTCTAAAGATAAATAAATAAAATCTTAAAAAAAAGAAAAGAAAAATTTATAAAAAATATAGATTAATTTAAAAAACATAGACTCATGGTCCCTATCATAATTTGTTGCACATTTTATGCTATAGGTTAAGTAAGATCAATGAAGCAACCTGGAAACCAAATAAATGTGTGATTATTAGTCTAACACAACAATTTACTCAAAACATGGAATTGGAAGTTGAGTAAAGATAAAAACCTGTTGTTGAATATAAATTCATTTTAGGCAGTGGGCATTACATTTTTATTCCATAAAGGACATCCTGGCCTGCAGGTTGGACACCCCTGCGAGTATATGTGAAAAAAATTCTGGGGGGAAAAGGAGCTTTCAGGTAAAAGCTTTTTATAGTAAGTAGACTAAAGTCCAGACTCTTGGTGGGCATAAGGATTCCTTATGAACCTTATTTCGGAAACCATATTTTACATACAAAAACATATTCAGAGTCATTGTACAATGAATCTTACATCATGATATCTCCTTTTCATCTTCCTTTCTTTACTGTAAAACTAAACATGACAAGTACTCTCCCTGCCCCTTGGTAAAATGATACGTCACCCATTAGGTCAGGTTCCAGGCACCATGGCTGCAATGCACCAAGATCTCACCCACGTAAGCCATGTTCATTTGTCATTTATATGAGCAATAAAGAGTTTATCCATTTTCGTGGCAGCTAAAACCAATAGTGCTTTAAAAAATTATATCTTGATTGTAAGTGGCAAGTGATTGATTTCATGCCTCTAGGCTTTTTTTGTAACATCTTAGATTAGCACAGGAACAAACTGCATGAAAATAGAAACTTCTGGGCAAGTAAGGTTTTAAAAAATTGTTATAAACCAAAGCTATAGACATCAACATTCATTGATCTTTCAGCAAGATTCCCCAAGGCAAACACTGTGTGCCATGCGTGCTGATTCTCATTCACGGTAAACTGTTCCTTAAGACCTGTCTTCTCACTTGCTCATCACATCTGCACATTTGAGTTACGGGGGCAGGGGGTCACTCTTCATTTAAATTTAAATCTGCTTTATTCTTTATTATCCTTGGCTTTTTCACAGAACATTTTTTGACATACTGGATTTCTTCATATCACTTGGAAATACTTGCCAAAATCTTGAATGAGTGTCTTTCTCTCTGAAACTCAAGAACCAGTCTAGCAAATGGAAGACTGAAAGTTCATATTTGATACAAAGGCATTCAGAGTTGCCATAATCACCTGTGGTTTTTATGCCTCTCTCGAGGAGGAGGAAGAAGAGAGAAGTGAAGCCAGAGGTGTGAGAAATGGCAGGTACATTTACTCCTCTTCACTTAGTCTTGATGCTGAGCTTTCACCTGGGAAAGCAGAATACCCTAAGGTACAGAACAGATATGGATTTTAGTTTCCATTCCATCCTTGCTTTTTAAGCACCATTGCACTGCCTTTGTGCCTTTAACATAACATTTGCATATTTAGAATGTTTGTATTTCATCTGCTCTACTGGAAAATGTATTCTTTGTAAGCAAGACTGATTCTCCTTCAGGAGTCCTAGCACAATGTCTGACATGAAGTGAACTCCCAACATATGCTTCAGAACAGAATGATCGTTGCTTGATGTGTACGAGACAGACACAGACTCCGAAGCCCAGTTTAGCCTTCCGTGTTGTGTGTTGGTGGGCAGATTGCTTAAACCGTCTGATCCTCAATGCAAAGAAAGAAATATAAAATGAGGGTAACCTATTTTTCAGTGTTGTTGGGATCATTAGGTATATGCATGTGTTTAACATTTTACAACTGTTTCTCACACATGACAAGCATCTAATACATGTTTATTAAATTTAAAAAGAGGGTGGGCTACTATTTCTTCAAAGAAGTTTGAGATTGAGAACTGACTATTCCTGAGATGTAATGATAGTAGTTTAACAGGCTAAGAAATAATTATACTTTTTAATAAGTAGTTTATGTTCATGTAGATTAGACCACATGCAAATTCTTTTAAAAGTCACATGGCCTCAATTATGATTCAAGAGTGTGTCCTTAGATTCTGCCTGGTGTGCTCAAAGCAACCCTCCACTAAAGGTCATAAAATAAGGCTGGGAAGCTAGAGAGAAGGAAAACAGGGAAGGGTGAGTGCTCCAATGACATGTGAAGGATATGTCATGCATGACCTTGACCTAAAGGCAAATTTATTTGATAGTCACTTTTTAGGCCTAGTTTTCTGAGTGTCTTCTAGTTGTTTGTTCATGGTCAAGATAGTTAAATACGTATCTCTGATGAAGATTTTAAATACCATTATTTCTATCTTTAAAGTAGAAACTAAGAAGTGGAGCCAAACAATAGCTAAAAGAGGCTTCCAAAGAGAAGAAGATGCACAAAAGCATAGACTCCAGAGAAACCATGGGAGGCTAGGGATTTTAAACCATTTGCTTCATGAGCTAAAAGTTTCACCTCATAGCATTGTGTCCTTGGTGTTGGCCCTGGTCAGCGATGCATTTTCTTAATTTTAGGAAAGAGGCAAGACGTCACCCTACATATGAGTGTAACCACAAAAGAGTTACCTAGAAAAGATACACCCTCAGATGCTTTTTAGATACCTTTCAATCAGAGAATAAGTGGATCTAAAAGACAAATATATTTTTGTTCCTCTGTGCAAATGAGTAACAATTCTTGATTTAGCTGCTAGCTATGAATTCTTGAGTATAGATATTCTCTCAGAAAAATAGAAAGATGACAATGTCTCAGTTGTTTTGTGTCAATTTCAATAGCAGTCAAAAGTCCAAAATTCTTGTGCTAAGGGACTGTGCTAAGCTGTAAGTAGAACTTTCATCCCTGTATATGTGTGTGTGCTGGTTATCCAAGCTAAAAGCAATCTGCCAGATAGAATCAAAATGATTTGATATAGTCCTGGATG
The DNA here is from genome assembly GCA_004027735.1 of Carollia perspicillata. Lineage (NCBI taxonomy): Eukaryota > Metazoa > Chordata > Mammalia > Chiroptera > Phyllostomidae > Carollia > Carollia perspicillata. The sequence goes on along the minus strand of PVKM010005989.1, from coordinate 5,019 downwards.
TAGGTTTAATGCTATCCTATCAAAATCCCAGAAAGACATTTTGTAGATATAGAAAAGATTTTTTTCTAACATCAGAATGGAAAAGCTAACAAGATAAGATAGCTAAACATTTTTTTAAAGAATAAAGTGAAAGGAATCGGTCAACTTGATTTCAAAACTTACTTCATATTTATGGTGATCAAGACTATGTGATCTGGTAGGAGAAAAAAACATATCCATCAATGAAACAATAAACCTGTAAATAGACTCACAAAATTATGCCAATTCATTTTTGATAAAAGGAAAAAAGCAGTTCAAGAAATGAATTATAATTTTTACAACCAAAGTTCTTAAAACAATTGAACATCCATAGGAAGAAAATTAAACTTCATCCTAAGCTTCAAATCTCATATAAAAATCAATTCAAAGTGGATCATTTACTTAATATGTAAAACATAAAGTTATGAAAACAATTGAAAAAATATTTCTTTTCTATGGCTAGGTAAAATAAAGACTTTATAGCCAATAGCCCTAATTATAAAGAAAATATTTATAAATTGGACTTTACCAAAATTAAAAATTTTTGCATTGAGGAAGACTGTTAAGAACTGAAAAGACAAGCTAAAGACTGCATGAAAAGTCTTTGCAAGTCACATAGCTAGAGACTCATACTCAGACAAAATAAAGAACTCTCAAAACATAGGCAAAAAATTTAAAAATCCAATTCATAGGAAACACACATGACCAGAAATTTCATTGAATTGGATATGTAGTTGGAAAATAAGCACATGAAAATATATTCAACATCTAGGAAGTGAAAACTGAAACCAAAATGAGATATCACTGCACCTATCATAACAATCAATGTAAAATCTATTGACAACACCAAATGCTGCTAAGGGTGCATAAAAACTGGATCACTTATATTTTGCCAGTAGAAATGTAAAATGGTACAGCTACTCTGGAACACAGCTTGCCAGTGTCCTAATATCTAAACATGCAACTATTATATAACTCAGCAATTGTACTCTTGGGCATTTATCCCAGAGAAATAAAAATTTATGTCCACTTGAAATCCTATACGAGAACGTTCATAGCAGCTATTGGTAATAGCTCCCAAACTGGACAACCCTGATATCCTTCACTGGGTGAAGGGTTAAACAAACTTGGGTATAGTCACATGGTGGAGTAGTACTCAGTCACAAACAGGAACAAACTGTGGTCCATATGACAATCTACATGAATCTCCAGAGATTTACGCTGAGTGAATAAATCCAGTCACAAAGTTTTATATTCTATGTGATCCATTTACATGGCATTCTAGAAATGAAAACATTTTAGAAATGGAAATAGATGATTGCTTGTCAAGGGTGAGGAGGGTTTAAGTGTGGGAGGGAAGTGAGTGTGGTTATAAAGCACAGTCTGGCGATCCTTGTGTGGTGAATATGAGGCCACAGCTATGAGCAACTGGTGATTGGCAGTTTCATCAGGACAACACACTCACTCATGCATCATGTCTCATGCAGCTTTTTGTGAAATATCAAATCACCTAGGTGACCCAGCCCTTTTACGGCCCAGATTTCGCACCCTGTGAATTCTGGCTTTTCCCAAAACTAAAATCACCTTTGAAAAGGAAGAGATTTCAGACTGTTGATGAGATTCAGGAAGATATGATGGAGAAGCTGTTGGTGACTGGGAGAACTGTGTGAGGTTCCAAGGTGCCTTCTTTGATGGGGACTGAGGTATTATTGTCCTATGTACAATGTTTCTTATATCTTGTATCTTCTTTAATAAGTGTCTGTATTTTTCAAATTACATGGCTGGATACCATCTGGACAGACCTCATATATCCAGTATATGAGGGTATTTTCTGTACCAGTGTCAATATCCTAGTTATCATATTGTGAGATACTTTTGCAAGAAGTTACTCTAGAGGAAAACTGGGTAAAAGATACACAAGATTTCACTGTATTATTTCTTACAACTACATGCAAATGTATAATTATTCCAAATAAAAATAATTTATTAATATAAAATTCTGGAGAGGCCAATTAGTTTTGATTTTCAGCCCAAATTTATATGAAAAAATGAATGACACCCTAATAGATAAATATCTTAATTTCTTAAGTAAAGGCTGAGTGATAACTCTTAATGACAGGTTGGAGGGAACACTGAAATGAATGAAATGTTACATGATAATGTTACATGAAAATTTTAGCCTTTTACAAGGAGTTAGGCCTTGTACTGACACCTATGTTAGACATGGTGAGAAATTATGCAGAAGGAAATATTAGACTGCACATATGTCTTAGAGAAGAGGTGTTGCAGAAAGATGCAAGGAAGTATAAGAAAGCTATATCTCCATGCTGACTACCAGACTTCACCTGGCTTTGAGTTGTGGCTATTTCTTTCCATATGTAGTCTGATGACCAGGGCTGTGATTCAAGAGGCAACATTTTGCTCCCAAGTCTTCCTCATACTCTTTCTATAGATTAGTGTGAAATTGTTACAATAGAGTTCTTAAGTCACTTGAATCATTTTACTTTTTGATTTCCCACAGCTATGTAAACAATTGAAACCAAAACCAAAATTAACAATATTAAAATATTTTACAGTTCAAGTTTCTTAAATACTATGGCTATATCCCAAACTGCATACATTTTCAGCAGCAAAAAGATGAATAGAAATAACACCGAAAATCAAAACTGTGTTGGATATGTCTTCGTAAACGGAAGACCTGGATAACAAGGTCAAGGATACTTTCATGCTTTTGAAATCCAGGGATGTAAGTTGGGAATACTATAACACTGATATTCTATAAGATTAATTACTCTAGACCACACAAGTTCAGCAAAATAAATGGGAAAGGTTTGAAGGACATTTCACAATGAAAGTAAATTTAAAAACAAGAGGGTAGAAACTTCTAGGAAAACAAGACAATGGTGGGGAAAAAATCCAGTCACTGTTTCATCAATCTTGGTAGTAACAACAGTAATTTAGAAGCCTTACAATTTGAATTGTGATTTTGTTATATTTCACTAATTATACTCTTTTATTTTTAACAAATATTTATTTGTATTTGATTTTTATTGTATTTTTCCAGGATCATTTTACCCTTTTAATACCCCCTTTCCCTGTAATCACCACAATGTTGTCCATGTTCATGAGTCTTTTCTTTTTGCTCAATCTCTCCAAACCCTAACCACTACCCAAAGCTGTCATCTTGCTCTCTGTCTATGAGTATGTCTCTATTTTACTTGTTAGTTCAGCTTGTTCATTAGATTACACATGTAAGTGAAATCATATGGTATTTGTCTTTCTCAGATGGGCTTATTTCACTTAGCATAGTGTTCACCAAAGCCATCCATACTATTGCAAAGGGTAAAATTTTTTTCTCCTTCTTTTTTTATGTCCAAGTAGTAGTCCATTGTGTAAGAATCCCATAGATATTTTATCCACTCATCTACTGATGGACACTTTCACTGCTTCCATATCTTGATGATTGGAAATAATGCTGCAATGAACATAGGGGTTCTCATGTTCTTTCAAATTCGTGTTTTGGACTTCTTTGAATATATTCCCAGAAGTGGGATCACTGGGTCAAAAGGTTTTAAAACGGTTTATTTATATTCTTGTTAGCTTGAATCCTAGGAACTTTAACTGTGCATATCCTGTTGGCAGCAGCCCTCCATACACCATATGCACTGAGACATGTTCTTGTTGACTACACCAAGGATGCGGGAACCTGGCCACTTTTTACTCGGGTCATTTCTCAGGATTGTACTTGTAACAAGCATCCTTGAGGGATGAGATAACTCCCTCCTCCAATACAAAGAGTGGACTTTCTTAATACTTACTGTAAAAGCAACAAGTCCCCAAATATTAATGTTTCCAAGATTTGGTACATGTATACCACCAATAGCACTGAACAATAAAAAGGAATGAGCTATAGTACTGCAATCCATAGCATTTACACTTTCCACATGGGCCCCTCTGCAGTACTCCTAAAGGATTTGAAGATCAATAATGACCAAGGCAAATGTTATGATTGTTCTTCTTGCCATACTGTGAGTAATAGAGTCCTTGGTCTCAGAGCCCAGAGATTCATGTCTCCTGACAGCCTTCATGAAACTTTAATAAGTTTGTTTATTACCATGTAAGTAAGGTGAAGTGAAACCCTAGACACCAAGATGTCTTTTTTTCTGAGATTTATGAAACTATTTGATTGCCTAATTAAAATAATAGTACTGAAAATGTAGATCTTTGTTTGGAAATCAAGTTATATAAACCTCACTGAAAGACTAAGGAAAAGAAGGTATTTAAACATTTAGCAGTATGTAGTTCATCACTGCACTGATACCATGGAATTTACAGAACATTCATATATTACAATATAGACTTCTGCATTTAATTTGAAATAATAATTGTTTGACTTTATAAATTATATGCTTAAAATCACAGTGATACAATAAAATATGGGAAGGCCTTATGATGTACATCTTTTAAGTTTTAAGATTTTTCCCTCTAGCCATAATAAGGATTTAAAGTGTTATTTTTTACATTTTATTTATACTCTCATGAATTAGCATTATTTATGATTTCAGTAAATGGTCTAATAATGACGACACATATAGGAGGAATTTGTGTAACCTTAAACATTAGTACCATAGAATAAGAGCTATTTGTGAATTCACTAAAGTATAAGTGCTTCATAAGTGATGTGTTTTATTGGTATGCTATAAAGATTTGAAGAATACTCACTCACCAAGGAACCAGTGAAATAAACTCTGTTGATCTTACCAAGGTATTCCAAGTTAATCTACATTTTTCTAGTTCATCTCCTAACACCTTCATCCAGCTACTGTTACCTCTCTCCTGGTCTATTTTATTTGCTTCCTATCGGCTCTACCTCTGTCCCCATTCCCCTACAAGCTGTTTTGGACACAGTAGCCAGAGTTTCATTTTCCTACTTAAAGTACCCAAGATTTCCTATTGCATTTAGAATTAAATCCAAAATTCTTGGTCTGGCCTCTGCTTTTT
>PVKM010005988.1:0-45813 GCA_004027735.1 Carollia perspicillata | reverse complement strand
TCAGTCACAAGAAGGTGAAATCTAGCTTTTTGAATTTTTTTTTAGATTCCATTGCTCATATATTTTAACTAAAAAAAGTTGTAGTCTGATTTTTAAGATGGTGCTCTGATAATTTTCTGCATAACCATTTACTTAATGTGTACAATGTAGCAGGCCCAAGTTAAGTGTGCCTTGGATATGCAACTAATATTACTGGATGAGAAAAGTGACAAAATAATTAATAAGTCCCAACCCCTACTCCGCAGAAGATTGTCATTTAGTAAGGAAGATAGACTAGCCAATAATTAAATTCTGTTACTTAACAGTAGATAATGTGTCAAATGCATGAATATACTGTTATGGAAATGTGGAGAGCTGAACAAGATACTCTGCAAATTGAGGACAGGGGGAGGAGAAGCTTCATTAAAGAAAAAAAATTTGAGCCTCGTTATAAAGTATTTTTCAGGAGAGTGCATGGGAAGACAATAGAGAAATTCAGAAACAGTGACAGGGCTGAGAAAAGACCCAGCATGGCCTAAGTCTTTCTGTTCAGTTTGGCAGAAACACAGGGTGTGGGGTAAGAAGTGCCACAAGATAAGCTGGGACACTTGCTCTAAACTTTCAAGAGCTTTGAGATACTAGTGAGTTCAAATTGTTGTCATTTGGGCTATCAGGGCAGAACTATATTTTTTAAAAAAATAATTACAAGGAGTGACAGAGACAGGGAAATTGTAGTAATTAATTAAAGATGTCAGCTCTACCACCTATTAGTTATGTTACCAGATTACCCTTTTTGTGCATCTATTAGTCTATAAAGTGGTATTTTTTATTTTTCAAGAATATATTTTATTGATTATGCTATTACAGTTGTCCCATTTTTTTGCACCCTTTATTACCCTCCACCCTGTACTTCCCCTCCCACCATCATTCCCCACCTTAGTTCATGTCCATGGGTCATACATATAAGTTCTTTGCCTTCTCCATTTCCCACAACAACTAGAGCAGGAACAGATTCACAGAATCGGAGATCACATGGAGGGTTATCAGTGGGGAAGTGGAGGGGAGAGAATGGGGGAAAAGGTACAGGGAATAAGAAGCATAGATGGTAGGTAGAAAATGGTGTTAATTCATGTGAATGATGTAAAGTTTCAAAGGGGATAATATATACTTAGTATTTAGAATGCATGTTCGGAAAAAAAATGAAAGAACACCAGAGATGACTGCATTAATGGAGTGGGAGTGGAGAAGATGCATCCAATTCAGGAGATATCTGGAGTGGAATAGCTTGTATTTGGTGAGTGGTTATTTTTGATGAGAGATGTAGAGAAAGACGTGAAGTTTGCTATTAAGGTATCCAGCTTCAGAAACAGATATCATAACAAGAAACCCTTCAAGAGGCCAAAAGTGACTGAAGAAGTTCCTTGTTAACATTTTTGTACAAATATTTTCTAGAAAACTCTGTAATATTCAATTTCTCTTAGATTGCCAAGAAGTGGAACTTAGAGGAGAGGTAGTGTTGGGGAGAGATGGACCTGGGAGTCAGTGGAATAGAAGATGTTTGTTAGAAGGAGCGCAGAATGAATGTGTGGAATAACAGGTGGGAAGAACTCCTGTGGTAACCTAATTTTGAAGGGTGGGCAGAGGAGAAATTTCTGACGATAGCTTCATGGACCCCTGGAAAGGGAGGTACATTGGGTATGAGAACTCTTACATGGCGGCATGGCACATATGCAACATTATGTATTTGAAAAAATAAAATCACTGTTTTAGAGAAAATTTGAGGGAATATCTCCTTCCTATTACAAGCATGGTTATTATTTTGAGTGTTTGTTTTAAACATTTTGTTTCCTAAGCAAATGTTTCTTTACATATGTGTGATTAGATTTAAATAATTTATAACCTGCTTCATTCACTTAACATTTAATATGATCCATATTGTCACATACCCTTCATAATCACTGTAAGCTAGTCCATGTTGAATTATAGCATATTTATTTCAGTATTTCCCTTTTAGGGGGTATATCACAATTTTATTTATTTATTTATTTTCTGGAAAACATCTTCAGACCTAATACTGCTTTCTAAATTTCTCGTTTTTTTCTTAGAAAGTCCTATTTATGAGGTTGGACACTGATCACAAAATGTCTATTCAATGGATTTGTTATTTAGATTTATAATAAAGCAACATATTTACCTTTCCAACAATTATTACTCATATAACTTAATTATTATTAGCATTTTGATCCTCTCATTATTACAGTCATTTTCAAAGAACATATGGATATTGGGAACAAATACTTCATAACAACATCTAATGTTGGCCAATCTTATATTACCAAATGACATTTAATTGTTAAAACATTTTAAAGTATTAAAAATGCTACAGATAGTCTTGAATATTTCACATTTATTAAAGACCTTAGTTCTTCCTTCAATATTAATTAAAGAACTAACTATATGAGTCACTAATGTATATTAATATAGGTAAAAAATGTTATATGTAATTAAGAATACAAATTTGATTACATAGGTAGATATAAAAACTTATTCTGTCTCTTATGATTTGTGCTTTACTTAAGAAATATCATATTTCTTTCTGTCTCACTTGGTATATCTTTTACAAATGCATTATTACACATTACATTTCTACCTCACTTTTCAAATCCATTGAATTTTGTACATCTTATAACAATACTCTGGGGTAAAATATTTTATCAGGATCCTCACTGAATGCCTTTTAAAGTGTTTTACTTGTTCATTTAAAAATAACATTGAATGATAACCAGGGCCAGGCATTTCACTCACTTAACATCACCAGCTTTTTAAAACTTTTTCACTGTAAATTTTAGCACTCAGGTTCAGTAGAGGAAAGAAAAAAGAAAGCTCAGCAAAATAGTTTGCTATTAGAAGATTGTGAAAATATTTTGGTATGAATTATTCTTGTTTTTTTTTAAGTTTTAAGGCAGTTGGTCTTTTTAGTAATTTGTACCAGCTGTATATATTATCATAGTGAGAAATTTAGTGATACTGGAAAAAAAATTAAAAGTCATGATCTTAAATTTAGAACCATGCACCTGACAAAAAGTCCCCTTGTGGGCTTTGTGGGACAGGGAGTTGATAAATTTGATATGTAATATTTGAGAACTTTGTGGTTTATTTTTATTTCAATAGAGCTGAAATTCTGTACAAAATAATTCTGCAGATGACTTGGCAAATAAAAATCTATGTAAAACTAATTTTTATGGCATATGAATGAGAAACTAGCTAGCTATTTTATAAAATGGGTAGAAAGATATTTTTATGTTCCATTTTCTGTTTCACTTTGAAAATTCTATGTTTTTATTTAGTTCTTAGCATTGATTTTATTTTGACCTGTGATTCTACTTGATAGAAAAAAAAGAACTAAATATTTGAGCACCCAACATGGTCAGGCCACTCTACCAAATTAAAAAAAACTTAAAGGTTGATCCAAGATGGTGAAGGAGCAAGTGGAAGCTACACTAACCTTCTCCCAGGACCAATCTGGATTACAACTAAATTGTAGAGAAATCGTCCACAATATCTAACTGAACACTAGCTGGAGAGAAACCTTATAACCATGGACTAATGGAAGAAACCACTTCACCACAACCTGACTGGTAGGGAGTGCAGAGGAGGCATGAGAGGGCAAGCTGAGTTCCTAGGGGTAGCAGCTGAAGTTCCAGAGGAATATTTCAGTGATCAGGGGATTCCCCCTGAAAAGTGTGGGGTCTAAACCCCAAGCTGGGCTCCCTAGCTTCCAGCACAGGAGCTGGGAGGAAACTCAGATAATATCCAGCTGTAATAAGCAGCAGGATTTCTGTCTGCCAGGGAGAACAGTTGGAGATTCAGAGAGCCTCTAAAAGGGCCAATACACAAAATTTTGTTTGCAGCTACTTACACTGGACTCTAGCAGAGGGAGGGCAGAAAGACCTAGATACACTTGAAGTGACTCTGGGGCTGGTGGCTGTGGGGAGAGAACTGAAGAAACAGCCACCAGGGTCCCTGTGCTGAGTCATTCCCCATACTGCAGAGGCCATCTTGCTCCAGCAGAGCACTCCCCTCCAAGTGACATCTGCCTGAGGTGAAGAAATAGCCCTGCCTGCAGGAATTACCCTGCCCTACCCTGTCCTACCTGAGCTGGACTGCTGATTACAACTTGATTGTATTAACAGCTGATCAGTTTAATGGCTAGTTAGCTTAACATCTAAGGCAGAAAATACAAAGCAGCTAAAATGGGAAGACAAAGAAACAGACCCAAAAAGAAAGAACAAGAGAATTCTCCAGAAGAACTACATGAAATGGAGGCAAGCAATTTATCGAATAGAGAGTTTAGAGTAATGATTATAAGGCTACTCAACAGCATGAAGAAAGCCATAAAAGAGGACCAGTCAAAATAAAGAATGAAATATATAAGATAAATAATACAATGGAAGGAGTAAACAGTAGATTAGGTGAAGGAAAGGATTGCATCAGTGTTTTGGAAGACAGGGTAGAATAAAACACCCAGGCAGAGCAGCAAAGAGAAAAAGGAATTTTAAAAAATGAGAAGAGCTTAAGAAACATTTAGGACAACATGAAATGTAACCACATTCGCATCATGGGGATACCAAAAGGAGAACACAATAACCACATTCACATCATGGGGATACCAAAAGGAGAACACAGGGAGCAAGGGATTGAGAACCTATTTGAAGCAATAATGACTGAAAACTTCCTTAATCTGGTGAAGGAAAATGTCACACAAGTCCAGGAAGCTCAGAGAGTCCCAAATAAGTTGGACCCAAAGAACTCTATACTGAGACACATGATAATTAAAATAGCAAGGCTTAAAGAGAAGGAGAGAATCCTAAAAACAGCAGGAGAAAAGCAGGTAATTACCTACAAGGGAGCACCAGTTAGACTGGCATCTGATTACTCAACAGAAACATTTCAGGCCAAAAGGGAGTGGTGTGACATATTAGAAGTGATGAAAAGCAAGGGCCTACAATGAAGGCTACTTTACCCAGTGAGGCTATCTTTTAAATTTGAAGGAAAAATAAGGAGCTTCCCAGACAAGAAAAAGCTAAAGGAATTTGTTAACACCAAACCAGCACTACAGTAAATGTTAAAGGGTTTGCTTTAAGAAGAAGAAGAAAAAGAGAAAAGGGTAAAAAAAATCAGAGTAAATGAGTCAAAAAATAAAATGACTGTACATATGTATCTGTCAATAATCACCTTAAATATAAACAGCTTAAATGCTCCAGCCGAAAGACATAAGGCAGCTGATTGATAAGAAAATAAGACTTATGTATATGCTACCTCCAAGATACCCATCTCAGATCAAAAGATACATATAGGCTAAAAGTAAAGGTTGGAAAAAGATATTTCATGCAAATGCAAAAGAAAAAAAAAGTCTGGGGCAGCAGTACTTACAAAACTTTAGACTTTAAAACCAAGGCTGTAGTAAAGGACAAAGGACACTACATAGTGATACAGGGAACAATCCAACAAAAGGATATAACCCTAGTAAACATTTACCCACCCAACATAGGACCACCTAAATAGGTAAAGAAAATCTTGATGGATAGAAAAGGAGAGATTGAGAGAAATGCAGTCATAATGGGGGGTTTTAACACCCCATTGACTTCATTGGATAGCTCTTACAGTCAGAAAATCAGCAAGGAGACAGCAGTCTTAATTGACACACTAGATCAAATGGATTTAATTGGTATCTTCACAGCATTTCATCCCAAAGCATCAGAATATACATATTCCTTAAGTGCAGAATGAGTCTTTTCCTCAATAGACCACATGTTAGGACACAAAACAAGTCTTAATAAATTTACGAATATTGAAATCATATCAAACATCTTGTCTGACCACAGTGTTATGAAACTTCTTAGAACTCAATAACAGGAAGAACACTGAAAAACACTCTAAGACATGGAAGCTAGATAACACATTATTAAACAATGAATGGGTCAATAACATCAAAGAAGAAATCAAAAGATACTTTAAAACAATTGAAAATGAGGACACAGAATTCAAAATCTGTGGGACAAAGAGAAAGCAGTCCTAAGAGGAAAGTCATAGTATTACAGGCCTATCTCAAAAAAAAAAAAAAAAGAAAAAGAAAAAGCCCAAATGAACAATCTAACTTCACACTTAAAGGAACTTGAAAAAGAACAACAAATAAAGCCCAAAGTGAGTAGTAGGAAGGAAATAATGAAGATCACAGCAAAAATAAATGGAATAGAGTCTTAAAAATGATACAAAAGATCAATGAATCCAGGAGCTGTTTCTTTGAAAAGATAAACAGGTTGACAAACCTTTAACCAGACTCATTAAGAAAAAAAGACAAAAGACCCAAATAAATAAAATCAGAAAAGAAAGAGGAAAAATAACAACTGACACCAAAGAAATATGAAAGATCATAGGAAAATATTATGAACAATTATATGCCAACACACTGGACAACCTGGACAAAATGGATAAATTCCTAGAAACGTGCAATCTCCCAAAAATAAATTGAGAAAAATCAGAGAATCTGAATAGACAGATGAGACCCAATGAAACTGAAGCAGTAATAATAATAATAAAAAAAAAAACTCCCCCAAAACAAATGCCCTGGATCAGATGGCTTCACAGGTGAATTTTACCAAGTGTTCTGAGAATAACTGACACCTCTCCTTCTCAAACTATTTCATAAAATTCAGGAGAGGGGAAGCTCCTAAATTCATTTTACAAGGCCAGCATTATCCTAATTAAAAACCACATAAAGACACTACAAAGAAAGAAAACTATAGGCCAATATCCCTGATGAACATAGATGTTAAAATCCTCAACAAATTATTAGCAAACCGAATACAGTAATACATCAAAAAGATCATACACCATGATCAAGTGGGATGTATTCCAGGAATAAATTCATTCCAAGAATGCAATGTTGTTACAACATTCACAACAATCAAAAAGGTGATTCACCACATAAACAAAATGAAGGATAAAAAAGCATAAGATCATATCAATAGATACAGAAAAAAACTCTTGATAAAATCGAGCACTAATTTATGATCAAAACTCTCAGCAAAGTGGGAATAGGGGGAATATACCTAAACATAGTAAAGGCCATATATGGCAAACCCACTGCCAACATCATACTCAAAGGGCAAAAACTACAAGCGTTCCCCTTAAGATCAGGAACAAGACAGGGATATCTGCTTTTACATCTCTTATGCAACATGGTACTGGAAGTCCTAGCCAGAGCAATCTGGCAAGAAGAAGAATAAAAGGCATCTAAATCGGAAAGAAAGAAGTAAAACTGTCTTCATTTGCAGATGCCATGATATTGTACATAGAAAACCCCAAAGATTCAGCCAAGAAACTACAAGAGCTGATAAATGAATTTCACCCTTTGCAATAGTATGGATGGACCTGGAGAACATTTTGCTAAGCAAAATAAGCCAGTCAGAGAAAGACAAATGCAATATGATTTCAATCATATGTGGAATCTAGTGAACAAAGTGAACTAACAAGCAAAGCGGAGACAGATTCATAGATGATGAGCAGACGTGCTAGTGGCCATAGGGTTACAGGGTGGAGGGACTGAGCAAAAAGGAAAAAGGACCCATGGACGTGGACAATGGTGTGATGATTGCTGGGGAGAGGGGGATATAAAGGGACTAAATGGTAATGGAAAAATACAATGAAGATTAAATTTTAAAAAAGTTTAAAGCATTTAGAAAAATTACTTTCCTTAAGGAATTTATATTCTGGTTAAAGAAAGAAATTATATGATTTTTAACAGTAGGATTAACTTACTAATTGAGCATTTGTTTACTCAGTATTTTCAAAATACTGACTTAGGGATACAGTTATAAAGGAGATCATCTCTACTTTACACCATTAACATTTCATTTAAAAAGTTGGGAGTGTGTTAGCATCAGAAATTAATAAGTTCAGATATTCATAAATTAAGATAATGCCGGGAAAAGTAGATAGAGTGATCTAAGAAGATAATGCCGGGAAAAGTAGAGAGAGTGATTGTGTGTGTACAAGTATCTGTGTGTGTATGTATGTGTTTTGGTGAGTGCTTTAGAAAAGATGGTCAGAGGAAATCTCATCAGAGAAGTAAGCCACAAAATAAGTGGGGGGAGAATTAAATGAACAAAGAAAAATAAACATGCAGGGTTCCAGGAGCCCAGCGAGCACAGGCGTAGTGATAAATCCCAGAGCCGAAATGAAGAGGCAGGGCAGGCAGCTGCAGAGTGGTGCATGAGGCTTTTGTTTTTTCTTCGAAGTGTAGGAACCTAAAATCCACTAGAAGTTTTTAAGCAATGCTGTGACCTGATGTGATTTGCATTTTTAAAATATTAGTTTGGCTGCTGTTTGGGTAATGAATTGCATAAGAGAAAAGAAGTAGAGTTTAATCAGCAGGTTATTGCTCCAAAATAATGCATGCATAACAATACAAATGAGTTATAAGAAAAATAAGTCATACTTAATGTCATTGGACTTGACTCTGATTTGCTGTTAAAGAAATGTTCCTTAATAGGAAGCTGAGAAACAAAGAAGGCAACATCATTACAGGCAATAGAAAATGGGTTTGTTAAAGGACATCAGCATTTTCATAACTTCTTTCTAGGCAATGAGTATTCCAAGTAAGTGAAATGAGAGTGTTCTTGGAGAATATTAGACAATAAAGTCTTGTAGGCAAGAAACCCAGATCATCAAGGCCATAAAATACAAGTTCAGAAGTTTGTACTTTGTTCTGTAAGCAGTGGAAGTTAAGTGGAAATAGTTGAGAAGACTATAGAATACACAATTTGAAGAGGGCTGTAGAATGTACTACTGCAGATATTTGACCTGAGGTGGTTTGTTGTAGGTTTTGAAGAACTAAAACTGGGCTCAAAAAGACCTAAGAGGAAGTCAAATAAAAGACGAAAATGAGCAGGAAGGTACAGGCCAGGTGTAGTGTTAATGGTTAAGTGTCAGACCCTGGAAAGAAAGACTTCCTGTAATGCATCGAAGGAGAAGGAGTAATAAAAAGTAACTCCAAGTTTCTGTAAGAGACATATCATCTTTAATTTTTGCAAGACATTGGTAAGGTAGGTAGTATTCTTATTTTACAGATGAAGAACCTGAGGTGTTTGTTGTGTAGTATCTTGCTAAGTTCTTACAGCTAGTATTGGATGGCATTTCGAAACCCAGATAAACTGTATAACAATGTTCTCAAAATGTTCCGAAATAGTTTAAGCATTTTAAAGATTGATTGTGCATGCATATTTTACTCTTATTCTCAAGATGATTATTTTGATGTTGGAATAGTTGTACTTAAAACTGTTGTGCTCATTTATAAATACTGCTATTGGACTCTAGATATGTAAAACACAGAAGTACAACTGTGTTTAGATAGAACTTTGGCTTTTCTTCCCATTTTTTAATTTAATCACAAAATGATACTGGTATTTGTTTTTCTTATTTATTCATTTGTTGCTTTCCATTTTATATCCCACACATGAGTGGAATAATATGGTTCTTAACTTTTTCTGTCTGACTTTTTTCACTTACCATGATATTCTCAAGATCCACCATGTTGTCACAAATGGCAGTGTTTCATCTTTTCTTACAGCTGGGTAGGATTCCACTGTGTTTATGTACCACATCTTCTTTATCTAATCATCTACTGAGGGACACTTGGTTGTCTCCATGTCTTGGCCACCCTGAGAATGCTGCAGTGGACATAGGGTTACATATATCTTTGCAAATAAAATATCTTCAAAATTTTCAGGTTGCTATCTGGAGGAGGGATTGCTGGATCATATGGCAACTCTATTCCAAATTTTCTGAGGAGCTTTCATACTGTTTTCCATAGTGCTTGTACCAGTTTATAGTCCTACCTGCAGTGAAGGAGGGTTCCCTTTTCTCCAAAACCACTTTGACACTTGTTATTACTTGTAGTGTTGATAGTAGCCATTCTAAGAGGTGCGAGGTGCTCTCTCACTGTAGTTTTGACTTGCAATTCTGGATGGTAGGTTAGTAAAGGGTAAAGCGTATCAAATACATGATGACTGGAGATTTGACTTTGGGTGGCAGGCGCACAATATAAATGATGTATCATAAAATTGTATATTTGAAACATTTAATTTTATTAAGCAATGTACCCTAATGAATTTAATTAAAGTGATATTTCTATATTTATTTTTAATATCTTACATATTAGATATTTTAATGTATCTGTTATCTTGCTGATTAGTTTAACTGCAGACCACCAAGCATAAGAGAAAGTGGGATAAAGTCAGAGGAATCAAGCTAAATAAACAATTTTGTAGGAGAGAAAATGCTTATACAATAAGCAATAGTTTAAAACTATAAGTGCAATACATATTTTTGACCTATGTTTTCTTGACATGTTAAAATTAAAATGTGTTTGACCCAAAAACAGATAGAACACTACTTAGTTTCTTGTTAATGAATTATTTCAGTTTAATTCTTGTGGTTGTTATAGGAATGATTAAGTTTGTATTCTGATCAACTAGTATTATCTAAAGAGCACCAAAACTTTATTATACGAGGTCTGTCCAGAAGGTATCTAGCCATGTAATATGAATAGTAGACATTTATTGAAGAAGATACAAAAAACATTGTACATAGGACGATGATGCCTCAGTCCCCTTCAGAGTAGGCACCTTGGGACCTCACACAGTTCTCCCAATCACCATCAGCTTCCCCATCATATTTTCCTGAATCTCATCAGCAGTTTGAAATCTCTTCTCTGTGAAAGGTGATTTTAGTTTTGAGAAAATCCAGAAGACACAGGGTACCAAATCTGGGCTGTAGGGAGATTGAGTCACCTGGGTGATTTGATGTTTTGCAAAAAAACTGCAAAAGATGTGATGCATGAGCAGGCGTGTTGTCATGATGAAGCTGCTGATCACCAGTTGCCACACTTTTATTTGAGACACACTCATTTCATCATCCCCAGAATCATTCTGAATCATCCAAATAGTTTCCATGGAGGAATGTTCAAGCTTAATGCAAAATTTGATGCAGATTTGTTGTTCTACTGGCTCAGTCATTTTGAATGTGACAGCCACACAGCACACATGCTCACTCAACAGCATCTACTGCCCCCACTGACTAGTACAGTGAAGTCATCGTTGTTTGTGCAAGCACATTCCAGTCCACTCTCCTTGGCTCCCAGGTTACACTGATGTTCTGCAAACCATTCTCATTATCTTAACAATAGCTGGACTCTTTCTAGACAGACTTGTATATCTGATATTCTTTTCCTTTTTATAGAGCAGTTTAGGGACTGACTTACATAATAACTGTACAGAGCTATCCCTTGTTATAGTTTTAAGGTATATTGTCATAAATTAATATTCATTGATTTCTCCCAGTAGACCAGATATTGTAGCAAAGTCGATACGCAGTTTATTTCAAGTATGCAGGATGTAGTTCCACTATCCACCTTTCAGTTTTACCCCTCATAACTCAGTGATATTTTTGACTGAAAAAGTATTTCTTTTGATAATTATGCTTATTCTGATTCATGTGTTTATAAATATTGTGATCGTATGTTAATACTACGTGAAAGTTCTTTTAAATAAAGGAAATAAAGCTTTTTGGGGGGCAGCTAGGAGCCATAATATAAGTTAGTTCAATAAGTATTTTTATTAATAAAATGGTAGGTGAGAGGTCTTGAATGAGCACTGAGTTCACAATGAAAATAAATAACTGTCTAAATTATAGTACTAGAAATAGTTACACACATTAGTTTATTTATCCCCACAACCTTGGGAATCAGCTTCTATTATGATCACCCCATTTTCATGGAAAATAAAAATGAGGTACTTTGAGACGTTAAATAATATGAACAAATCATGGAATGGTAAAACTGCAATTATTCTAATATATATGTATGACCTCAAGTGCTGTAAAGTGATCCTAAGTACTATATTTGTTAAAGAAGAAAGTGTAAGATATGTGTATTGGCTAAAGTGAATGATTAGTAGAGTAAGAGTTCGCCTGTACTTTGATCAAGTCATGCACGATATTATATTTATTGTTCCTTCTTCTTAGCATGTTACCATTGTTGTAGATTTATATACTGTATAATTTAATCTATGAGTTGGAATGATAATAGCATGAGAAGTAGGTTTAAGGGGGAAAAATTGAAATAGAAATACTCATTTGCTTGTCACATGATATAGTTCTGGGTCTGAAATAAACTTGTTAATTAGTTTGAATAATAGTTTGAATAATAAAAGTAAATAATATAAATGATCTGTAGTGATGTGGGCGAAAGACTTGTATAAATACAAATCCCTTTCCCTTACTGAGCTTACATTTCAAAAAACAGATTTATGTTAGGTAGTAATAGGCACTATGAAGAATTTAGTAAAGCTGACCAAGGGAGAGAGGGAGTTGGGGGAAGGAAGAGCACTGGGGCCTGGGATGTGGGGACAGGGTTTTCACTATTCTGTATCCGTGGTTAAGCAGGATACAAAAATCTGTCTCGAGAGGGAAAGATGTTGTACTTTGTCAAATGCTATTGTTAGTTCCTCAAAAATGAGAACTGAGGATTGACCAATAATTTGGTGGGGATTTGACAAGAGCTATTGCTTGGATTGGTGAGAATATGAGCCTGGTTGAACTAAGTTCAAGAGAATAGGAGAAAAGGAAGTGGACATAGTATTGACAGCCATGGGAGTTTTGCTGTAAAGGAAAGTAGAGAAATAGAATAGTGGTTCTATGGGGATGTGGGTCAAAGGAGGTTTGTTGTCATTTTTTAAATGGAAAAAAATTTAAAGTCAGATTTGATGATGAACTTTGGAATAGAGAAGAAAAGTCAAGGAAGCAGGGAAAAAGGAAGAAATATTCTGGAGTATTGTTTTTAAGTAGCTAAAAACATTCCAAGTATATAATGGGGGATTAGCTCTAGGTAGAAGTAGGGCAGCTCATGCATATTAACAGGAGGAAAGATGTAATTTATGGATACAGATGAAAGTAAGTTGGTGGATGTGGTCCTGACAAATTTAGAAGTTCTTTTTTTGCTTGCATCTATTTTTTCAAAGAAATGGAGAGTATAGACATCAGCTGAGAATCAGAAATGGAGAAAAATGCTAGTGAGGGAATGGAAGTATGAGAACTCAAGAGAAGACGGTTCGGTGAAAGAGGATTAGAGAGAAAAAATGTTTATTATGAGAATGTTATGTTTGAGGTCCTGGTCCTGTGGGTCATTCAAGAAGAGAGGACATACAATTCTTTAGCTTAGTCAGGAGATGAAGACCAGAAACAGATCTGGGAATTGGTGGCACAGATATGGTCATTTCAACCACAATGTAAAAGATATGTCCCGGGAGAGCAAGCAAAGTGAAGAGAGCAGGCCAAGGTCATATTAAAGAATGTCATTATTTATTTGTTGAAGGAAGAGATCTAATTAAAGAGAAAGAAAGCAGAGAAGAATAAAGAAAAACTAGGATAAAATAGCAATAGCAGTAACTAGATGAAAATTTACGAGAGAGTGTTTAATTTTAAATGAGCTCTAATTGGATGAAGACTAAAAAAAGACATTCATTACATTTTGAAAATTAGGAATTTAGTAATTGTCTAACTGGAAATTGTTTCCAAAGAGTTATGGGTCTCAAGTTTCAATTTCAGTTGGCTAAAATTTCAAGATATTCAGCAGTGGCAGTGAGAGGAAACATCAAGAGAGATTTGTAGCTTTAAAGTAAGGTGAAGTCAAAAGAAGTTTCATATTTTAGTAAATGTTTTTTTAAGTATCCTCCCTGTGCCAGACACTATTCCAGGTAGCCTCGAACAAAGTAGACATTGTGAACAAATCACAAAAATCTCAGTCCTCAAATGTATTTGTTATATTCTAGTTAGGATTTTTTGTTTGTTTGTTTGCTTTTTTAGCCTAAGAAATTTTGAGCATTTTAAAATTTTATATCAGGAGAGTCAGAGGTGAGAAAGAAATACAAAGGGTGGTTCCAAGGCATGACAGAGCTAAGGGAGTTCACAAAATGCATTAGGTCACTCCACAGCGTAAGAGGAAGCCATGATGAAATGTAAAACAGGCAACCTTCATTTTCAGTTTATGGCATTCGCACAATCATTTTGCACTGAAATGCTATAGCTAAGCAAAAAGAAGAATATCATAGTTTTTAGAAGACCATGGTTCTACTGGAAAGCATTATGCTAAGCGAAATAAGCCAGGCAGTAAAGACAAATACCATATGATCTCATCTTTAACAGGAATCCAATTAACAAAACAAACCAACAAGCAAAATATAACCAAAAACACTGAAATTGAGAACAGGCTGACAGTGACCAGAAAGAAGAGGGAAGGTAATTTCAGGGGCAAAGGGGAAGGGTTTGTAGGAACAAGTATAAAGGACACATGGACAATAACAAGGGGGGGGGTGTGGAAACAGGAGGGAGGGAGGGAGTGCTGGGGAGGGCTGGGATGGGGGTAAAAGGCAGAAAACTGTACTTGAACAACAATTAAAATTAAAAAAAGACTGTGGTTCTATACCCACTTAACTAGCTGTACAAGCAAAGCAAGGAGCCTTGTGGAGCCACAGCTTCTCCATGTGTAAATCAGTGCTGTTTGTTCACCCAGGGTTATTACATTGGTCCAATGAGATGATTTGTTCCCTAGAAAAGCCTAATAAATCAGATGTTTTATAGGCAGGGCACATTTTCTGCAAAATTTGTGACCTATATTTTGTGGCTCTTAAATTAACATCCAATTTTCATAATATTAATTTGTATATATCTAAGCATTATTGGAGTGAAACTTCATATTTTTATGTAATATTTTAATATTTTATATTTGTAAAATATAGTTCTATTTATAAAACTCTTGATTGAGTGTCTTATAAGGAAGCTAACAAAATAAATTTAGAATATATAATTCCTTTGACAACTGCAGACTAACCCAAGAACAACAACTTTGTTATGCTCTGTGTGATCATGTGATATAATGGATGAGAATTGGCTTACAATGACTGCTCTGTTTGACGTTT
This sequence comes from Carollia perspicillata, assembly GCA_004027735.1. Lineage (NCBI taxonomy): Eukaryota > Metazoa > Chordata > Mammalia > Chiroptera > Phyllostomidae > Carollia > Carollia perspicillata. The sequence goes on along the minus strand of PVKM010005988.1, from coordinate 30,799 downwards.
ATTAGCCCATGCTTTGGGGCAGTTGAAGTTGTCCTAAATTCACTGTTTCAGAGCTACAAAGTGTGTAGCACATTCATTGTCCTTAAGAATACCATTCTTGCTTGAGTCAAGAGACAATAAGCTTAGGACTTCTAAGTTTCTTTCCTTATAAGCTCTAGAAACTCCTTTTAAAATGTTGAAATATAGAAAGACATTAAAATGTTTCAAATAGTGGAAGTGTTACTTTTCTGATACAATTTTGATAAAAATCTGTGTTATCTGTATGGGACTGGGCTTGTCCCACCATCGCCCCCTGGGGGCTGCGAGTGTTATTTTTTTAGTTCCAAATAAGATAATCCCATAGAACATTAAATTGTTTATAATTCTAATCTCTATTAGTGGGAGTTTGCAATAATTTTGAAGGTTATTGCTTAATATTTTAAAATGGTATCACAAAAGTTAAAGACAAAAAATTTAAAGTGAAACCTTCTAAGCTCTAGAATGCTTTATAATAATTTTTTTTTAAATACAAAGCCTCTGATTTATAAAAACAATGATGCTATTCCCCCTTATTCTCTCTATATAACTAAATAAAACAAATAAATAATTAAGGTACTAAGATAAAGATGATGTCTCATTCAATCCATTTATTTCATTTTATTATTTTGCTTTTTTAAATCATATTTTACTGATTATGCTATTACAATTGTCCCAATTTTCCACCCTTTGCTTCCCTCCACCCAGCACCTCCCACTCCCTCAGGCAATCCCCCCACCATGGTTCATGTCCACGGGGTCCTGCATGTAAGTTCTTTCACTACTCTGTTTCTTATGCTGTATTTTGCATCCCCATGGCTATTCTGTAATGACTTATTTGCACTTCTTAATCCCGTCACCTCTTCACCTATTCCCCTGCAATCCCCCCTCCCTTCTTACAACCATGAAAACACTCTCAATACCCATGATTCTGTATCTCTTCTTGTTTGCTTAGGTTTTTAGGTTCAATAGTTGATAGACATGGATTTACTGCCATGTTATTATTCATATTTTTTTATTCACTTTTTAAAAAATAAGTCCCTTTAAAATTTCATCTAGCAATGGTTTGGTGATGATGAACTCCTTTAGTTTTTTTTTCTTTTGTGGGAAGCTCTTTATCTGACCTTTCATTCTAAATGATATCTTTGCTGGGTAGAGCAGTCTTGGCTATAGGTCCCTAATTTAATGACTTTGAATATTTTTTGCCAAACCCTTCTAGCCTGTAAAGTTTCTTTTGGGGAATCAGCTGACAGTCTTATTGGGGATTCCCTGTAGGTAACTAACTGCTTTTCTCTTGCTGCTTTTAAGATTCTATTTATCTTTAACCTTTGACATTTTAATAATCATGTGTCTTGAAGTGCACCTCTGACATCCATCTTGTTTGGGACTCTCTGTGCTACCTGGACTTGCATGTCTATTTCCTTCACCAAATTAGAGAAGTTTTCTTTCATTATTTTTCCAAATAGATTTCTAATTTCTTACTCTTTCTCTTCTCTTTCTGGCAGTCCTATGATATGTGAATGTTGGAATGCTTGAAGTTGTCTCAGAGGCTGCTTACACTATCCTCATTTTGGGGGGATTTTTTTTTCTTCTTGTTGTGATTTGTTGTATTTTGCTTCCTTATGTTCCAAATCATTGATGTGATTCTCAGCTTCATCTACTCTATAGTTGTTTCATTCTAAATTGTTCTTCATCTTAATTAGTGTATCTTTTGTTTCTGGCTGGATTTTTTTATGCTGTTGAAGTCCTCACTAAGTTCCTTGAGCATCCTTATAACTAGTGTTTTGAATTCTGACAGATTATCTCTATTTTGTTTAGTTCTTTGTAGTTTTGATCTGTGCTTTCATTTGGGCCATGTTTCTTTGTCTCCTCATTTTGGCAACCTCCCTGTGTTTGTTTCTATGTATTAGGTAGAGCTGCTATGACTCTTTGTCTTGGTAGTATGGCCTAATACAGTAGGTGTCCTGTAGGGTCCAGTGGCACAGCTTCCCCTAACACTCAAGGTGCTTCCTTCATGTGGGTTGAGTACACTCTCCTCTTGCAGTTGAACCTTGGTTGCTGTTGGCAGATCAATTGGAGGGATTTACCCAGGCCAGTCAGCTGCAAGAACTAGCTGAGACCACTCACCACCAACCTCTGCACTCTGTGGAGGATCAGCTGTGCAGGGGTATGGTGGTTGTGCTCCAATGTGGTCTGTAGCTGTCCACTGGGTGCACAGGCTCTGGAGTTTCCCAGGTGGTACAGGTCAAGGTCAGCCCCCACTTGTGTTTTTTCTGGAGCTACACTGCATGAGCTATAAAGCAACCTGACATGGCTTCTACTTATGCAGGGCTTGGAGATTCCCAGGCAAAGCCAAGCTGTGAATCTAGGCTTCATCTACTCTAGTACCAGGCCTGGAGTCACTTAGCAAGAGGTATGAGGGCTAGGGACTCACTGAAGCTGGCTGTTGCTTGTTTCAGAGGATTTAGGAAGTTGTGAAGCATGAGTCAAGACCAGCCAGTCATATAGAGAAGTCACTGTTAATAGCTTGGGTGGGCCCTTAAGTTGGGTTGATGGAGCCTCCTGGGATTTCTAGGGTAGGTCTAACAGTGTTACTCAGGTTGATGGACTCTCAGATGTGGCACCCTGAGATGGGTGTCTTGGTGTGGGGCCGAGACTCCTAGTTCCTAAGATATCCCTCCCAAATTTTTATCTACCTCATGTGTGGGTTTGGGACCAGCCTGTTCTGCATCTCTACCCTCCTACTAGTCTGGATGGATATTGTTTCTTTAATTCTGTAGTTGTCAGACTTCCATTCAATTCAATTTCTGATGGTTCTCAGTGATAGTTGTTCTATTGTTTAGTGGTAATTTTGATGTGGTTGTACAAGGAGGTGAGCCATGTTTAACTATGCTGCCATCTTGACTGGAAGTCTAATCTATTTGCTGTAATTAAAACTGAAGTTTGGAAACAGTCTCTGACTTCCCAGGCTATATGCTTAGAATGTAGAGCCTGGAATTTCTATATCACCATACTATATTTCATTGCCCTATGGCTTTAATAATTAAATATTTTTAAATGTGTTGGTGACAGTGATGGTCACAATACAGTAGGATTTGTCCTAATCATGCAATAAGCTATTTTTTCCATTGCTGGGTGCCCCAAACCATATGGCTACCCTGAGGCAAAAGTGATTGTGACCAATATCCTCTAAAAGGAGTGTAGGAAAAAAAACTTATTCTGCCTTTAAACTTGCCTCCTTCCTTTTTATTATTTTTATCTTCAATATTTATTACTTTCTTAACTTTCTGAATATAGTGCTATATAAGTGGAATATACTGAATTATAATTACCCATATCTCCATAACTTAGAATAGCCAATATAGATACTGTGCTATTTATTTTGTCATTTTTTCTATGTTATTTATAATGCATATTTTAGACAAAGAGATTATATATTTCATTCTGTTTTGTAATGTAGTTTGTAGGCTTCACGGTATGCCTCAAGCTATATCACATATCTTTACACACTCTTCAAAATTGTGATTTCTAATGTTCTATCAAAGTCCACAATAAGGATGTATTATAATTTATTTAATTCATCTCATACTGTCGGAAATTTATATTGTTGTTAATTTTTTGCTATTTAAAATAACCACATTCTTTGGAATTTTGTTTGTTATTACCAAATTACCTTCAGGAAGTTGTCAGTTGATATTCTAAGTAGTATGAGAATCCTCACTTTCTTGTATATTTTACAATACTAGGTACACTATATTTATTGAGAGATATGCATAGTAATATATGTGTGTTATGTGATATATGAATATACACATATATGATAACTTATAAGAATTTTATATATTAAATATATATAAGCAATAATGGTATCTTTTTGGTTCTTTTACGTTATATATTTGGAAAGTTGAATATATTTTATATATTATCAGCTATCTCTATATATTTTTGAAATTTTTAATCATGTGCATTACCCAGTTTTTTCTTTTGAGCAACACTTTTTATCAATTATTTGTGTTTTAATGTTATTTTCTCTTTATCTATTATTTATGTTAGAAATTTGCCCCAGATGGTCAACATTTGTAGCTTTTTTAATCTACCTTTTTTGTTGTTTTCAAATGTTATAATTATCATGTCTACTGTTAGCTTTATTTATGTACTTCTTGTCTATTAAAAGGAACTCTATTTCTACTTTTAGTCTGATTTTAATATTGTTGCATTATAATATGTTCTAATATTTCTAATATAACATTTATATAAATCCTATGTTTTAAAAATTATTTGGCTTTTCTTATTATTTATTTATTTATTCTTCAAAAAATCACCTTGATTTTCTTATTTCTTATTTATTTGTTCTTCTAATGAAATCTATCTGGGAAAAGAGAAGTAATAACAAATTTGTATGTTGGTGGGCATTAACAAGGGGTGTTGAAAAAACTGTTGATGCAGGAAGAAAAAAGAATTACTGTTGTGAAGCAAGCTGGCTAGAGGGATGAAATCTTACCACAAGTGGAAGTTCTGATTTTGTAGAATATGTAACATATACATGGTCCTTACTAAGGATGGAGATGGGGAAAGACATGTTCACAGTTTAAAGAGAGAAGAGGTAAGCATGAAATAGTAATCTCAGAGAACGAGAGAGTGAATGGTCTGATTTAACAGCCCTTTTCAGGATTCTGTTTATTAGTGTAAGATGAAACCAGTCTGATTGTATGATATAATCTGATTTTCTAACCATACTTAGATAGAGGCAGGCACAAAATAGGTAAAACTGACTTTAACTAGGGTTGGATTTAATCAAGGATAAAGTAAAGCAAAAAAGGGGCAAGAGTGATAGTTTTATACACTAGAGTGATTTTAGTGATGTATCATTCAACTTAGGACAAGTAAGGAAAGTAGTGAGACATGAATTAGGGACAGAATACAGGCACATCCACGGATTATAGGTCCTTGTGCAGGAGAATTGTTGGAGTTGGTACTATCTGTTTCATTACAGAGGGTTATTACATTGGTCAAATTAGATTATATGTTTTCTAAGGAGCCTAATACATCAAAGGTTTTATTAACAGGGCATACCTTTAAAATCTTGTGACCTATATTTTGTGATTCTTAAATTAACATGCATTTTTTAATAATCATTATTTAATTTTATTTATCTGAGCATGATTGGAGTGAAACATTATCTGGAGTTGGTAGTCAGAGAGTGTGATGCTAGAAACTGAGATCAGGGAGGGGTTGTCTTTACTGGTATGGCTAGAGGAGCTGAGATTGTGTAAATGATAAGATCACTGAATAAGAGGGAGACAAGAAACCCACAGGCCAGCGTGTTGAAGGAGTCACCTGTATAGATATTTAAACTACCAAAGACTAAGATGAGATTACTGTTGGAAATTGTGACAGTAAGCAAAGATTTTGAGAAATGAGTAGATGACTCTACCAAACATGGGTATAAAACCGTGTAATCTTATGAGATTTGAAGCTGAAGATTGTGAGGGGGGGGGCCTTTGCACCAGATGTTTCCTATGCCCAGAATGCATTTTTGTCACAGAGCTCCCAATAGTTTGTTCCTTTTCATTACTGAGTCTTTGCTTAAATATCACCTCTTTTAAGAGGCTTCGCCACATCATTCAATCTGAATTGGTCCCTCAAGTTACACTCTACTTTGCATTGTACTTGTTTTATATTTTAATAGCATTTATAAGTGAATGAAACTATCTTATGTATTTACTTGGTTTTATACACTGGCTCTCAAAATTTAAGTAATTTGGAAACAGTGATTTTGCTGCCATTTTTGTGGCTGATTTTCTAAACTTAATGATTACTGACACATAGTAGGCAGTCAAGCAACAATCAATGTAATTAGTTGTTGAATAAATGAGTGAATAACAACTTTATGTTGCATGATTCTGAATTATGTAGCATGATTTTAATTGCCACTGCCTTATTTTTATAAAGGTCATTCTAAAGTCACATAGTGATTTAATGTTTATAATCATTTACATTTAAGGCTTCTGGTATTATGAATATTTTACACAGTAGTTGATTTAGTTTGTATAATCAGAATATCTCAAGCTCAAAACAAAGTGTTCTTTTGGTGTTTGAGAATTTCCTAGGCAACTTAAGTAGAAATCTGCTACCACTTTAAATTTTACTGCCGTTTATAGAGCACCTATCAATGGAAAGTTCCTCTATTGGTCAGCTTGGGCATCCATAACAAAGTTTCATAAACTGGCTATTCTAAACAAGAGAAACTTATTTTGTCATGGTTCTGGAGGCTGGCAATTCCAAGATCACAGTTTAGTTCTGGTGAAGGCTCTCCTCCTACCTTGCAGGTGGCCACTTTCTCATTGTGTCCTCAGATGGTCGGGGCTGGAAGAGAGCAAGCTCTCCTGTGTGTCTTCTTCCAAGGGCACTAATCCAGTTATGAGGGGTTCACCTTCATGACCCCATCTATAGGCTATGATTGCAAGAGGTTACTATCATTTAGATGAAAGTAGCCTTTTATAGCTGCCTCAGAATTGTGGTTTTTATAGATTATGACATGTATGGGCACCCCACATTGTAAAATTTGAGTCCAAACAGACTATGAGATATGGTTCTTTTGTTTGTGTTATGAAAATTTCCTTATTATCTACAAAACTCTAAAGAGAATTATAATGAATCCTTATTTATTCGCAACCCAATCAACAGATATTAACTTGAGGTGACTCTGGTTTTTCTATACCCCACCTACTTGTGTATAACTTGCAGCAGATCTGGTGTCAGTCATTACCGCTAAGTTCCATGGTTTCTGCAGTAGTTCAAGGCTTCAATGTTAGTGCTAGGGCATCTTATTGCTACTGGGAGGATTGTTGGGTTTTGGTTTGTTGTTTTAGATTACAGAGTAGAAAAAATATGTTTTGTTTTGATTTTGAACATCATGCACATTATCAGTTCAAATTGATTTCTACAACTGAAATGAAGAATTCAGGATATTCATTTAAGCTCTTCTATTTTATATCTGCATCTCCATTTTCCCACGCCAAGAATTCCTGTGTCAGGAAATTCTGTGAGGGATAATAAAATTCTCTTATGAAAAAAAAAACATATATATTTCATCCAAAGTTTTATATACAACAGCTTCTATAATACCAACAGTACCATTAACATTAATATTAGTGATGGCAGTGATTTTATTTCTTTACAGTTCTTTTTGCTCATAGAGTAGCTGACTAAGAATCTTTAGTCAAATCACTGTGTATGCATATTACAGATTTTTTTCTTGTAGTAAAAACACAAGATCTATCTTCTCAACAAATTTATATGTATACAATACATTATTGTTAACTATAGGGATATTTCCTAAGCAGAACTTTAGAACTTATTTATCTTGCATATTTGAGACATTATGTGTGTGGATTAGCGTTTCCTCCTTTGGAGTTGTTCCTCTCGGTGTAGTTATACCACCAACTGGGTACGCATTTGAACTCATTGGTTTCATTTTATTTTTCATTTTGGAATCTCCTTGTTTAGATTCTTTCATAATTATCTGAAATATTTACATGGTTCAATGACAAAAATTGCATAAAGTTATATTTAAGAATATAGTTTGTAGTTCAGTGCTTTGCACTCTTTTACATCCCCTTATTTATTAAAAAATAGCTTATACTTATATTTTTAAAAAATACATATGTATATATAAATTTTAGTAGATGAATTGCTGTATATTTTATCAATATATATGTGAAGAGGAGCTACTGACATAACAATCTAATTTTTTTCTGTCTAATAAATTTCTTGGTTGTTGTATATGGATACCAAAAATATTTTTTTCCCTTTAAAGTCTAATAACTTTACTAGGATATGCTTTGGTCTGGGTAGGGTTATTTTCCAAGGTATGTAGTGTGACCTTCTAAATGCTGTTTCAAATCTTTATCCTTTTTTATAGGAAATGTTTTGAACAGCAATTTGGGGAATTTGTTCTATGTTTTGTTTTTGTTTTATAAGGATATAAATGAGCTACAGTTTACATCACTCAATTAATAGTCATTAACATAATGTTTACCCCATGTAGTCAGTTCTAACCAATAATAACAGAGTCTTACTAACTCGAATTAGAGATGTGTTACACAGCATTTCTTCTTTGATCTCAATGACAAAGGCTAAGGATATATATGCTCTGTTACCTGGCTCCCTGAATTCAACTTTACCCAAACTGTATGACCCAAAATACTGAAATGTTTCCTTAGAAAAATAATTACTCTGCTAAATATGTTTAGAAAAAATCTGGATTAGTCTAATTAAACAAGTTTGTTGGAAATCTGCATTATAAACTTCAAAGAGGATTACATGTAACATTCTCCTTTGGAGAATAATATATGTATGTGTGTGTACATTTCATACACATATTTCACAGGGAGCATTTATATATATAGCATTTTACATACATATTTTTCTAAACACATATTTCAAAAATGCCTTTTTCAAATAAAGGCATTAACACTTCTAAGCGAAATGCAATTTGGAAGGCATTGTCTTAATTGATTTATCATGGAACTGTCAACATATATCTAGACAGATTTAATATTAAATGTTTCCCATTTGTACCAATTCTTAGAAAAATATATTCTATAAATTAGTACTGTAACACTGGTATTTGTGCAGCACATTATTTTCTTATAAAATCTTAGAGGGTATCTTTTAAAAGTGTCTTTGACTCAGGAAATTATGCTAAGATCTGATCTTTTTTCTAGACTCACTGGAGTACTGCTATTCTTCAATTGGTGGTTGCCCTCTCCTTTTTTTTTTTCTCCTTGCAAAGTTTTAGTAAACTATTTCTAAAATATATCATTCCATCGATTTTGATTACTGGCTATCAACTTGGCACTGAATATGTGGCATTAGCACATATTTTGAGTTTATGTTATTTCTTGGATGGATGAGTTTAAAATACTCAGTAGTTTTCTTTAATTACTGGTTTGTAGCAGTTGCAGATAAAGAGTGTTTATTTTGTACATATTTTATTATCATTGTTTTAAACTTACCATTTTCTGTAGCTAGAATTTATTTTTCCTAGTCATCTGGATTTGGGCAGCTCTTTGTTTTATCAGTGAATAATCACTGAGAGGCTAGGGTAATAAAGAAATGAGAATGTTGTTTGGAATAGGCTACATTTCTAACTTAAACTGTCAAATGAACACCAGAGTTCCAATGTAAGCTGAATGGCAATTCAGGATACCTCATTGATTTGTATTTTTGTTATCAGTGTACTGTGCATATTAACTAACATAAAAATGACCAGGTCTTTGTATTCCAGACTGCATGCTTTTCTCCCCCTCTTTAATTCATAATCAGGCTCAAATGTATTAACCTTTGGCTTACTACAACTAAACATTCATTTAATATAAACTAGGCTTCAGTTTCCTTGATAAGAATACTTAGTATGTGCATCATGGACTTCACTTTTATAAATACAAAAAGGTTATTTCTAAGTTAGTCAATTATAGTTCTCAAAGGAGGAAATTGGTTTAAACTACCACAAAATAAATTTAGGGCAAACTCTTGACATTTTATGACATACATTCATCAGTTGTGGATTGCTAAGTACACTCGTTAACTTGGTAGGTAATAGTCAAGATGAGAGGGAAAAGAATTGGCCAGTGAGCACACGGAGGTCATCGCCTTGGAGGACAGATTAGAATTTTAAATAATCTTGAAAGTTTACAGAAACGATCAGAATTTATTCAACAAGTCTATTTAGAAGAAACATTATCCATGAAATCTAAGTAATCTATATAATCACAAAAACTGAGCATGAATTCAAAATAAAGCAGAACAAAGCAAAAAAAAGTAAGCTTCCTTATGTAATACACAAAGGTAGATACTGTACTAGTTATAATAGTGGAAAAAGGAATAAACTTGTGTATAAGGAGGCTAATTTGAATCTTCACTTGGCAAATACTTTTCTGAGATGTGAAGGTTTTGTAGAACTTTATTAAGTATAAGTGAGGTAGGCAGGGAGAGGGTCCTACAGCTGAGAATATTCTAGCATGGCTACTTTCTTGAGAGTTTCCTGGTTGGAAGAAAATTTACATTTCCATGGGGTAAAGGAAAAATTGACAACTGTAAGTTTTTTAAGTAAATGTTTTAAGAAAAAGGAGATTAGGGGCCTATAGTCAGGAAGACATGTGTCTAAAATTTAATCAAATTGCCTTTAAGGCTGTCTTGGGTAGAAGGAAGAATAAACACATAGCCAGAAGCTTCTAAGAAATATTCCTTACAATCCTTGCCTTATTAAATGACACACTCCAAGTATTGTTTAATTTTTTTTGAGCCAAGGTTTATTTATAGCATCATATTGCTTAATTTTCCAACATTTGCTTATTTTATAGTTATCTTTTTGTTAATGATTTCCAGTTAAATTTCCATTGAGATTAAATAACATACTCTATTTGATTTGTAAGTCTCGCTTTATGGTCCAGCATAAGAACAATATTTGTAAATGTTTTTTAAGCACTTGAAAAGAACATGTATTTGCAGTAATTGGATGCAGTGTTTCATATTACACATTTTATCTCATGTGTAATATATAACACACATATATCATAGATATTCTGTGTATATAATAATTTATATCACATATATTAGAATATTAAGTCAATTGATGATGCTACTCACAAAACTTGATAATGGATTGTACATGGGGAGAGTAAAACAAATAAAGGAATCAAGAAAAACTCTACATTATTGTTTTATGGCTAAGTGACAATAGGAATCATGATGATATTTTCTGAGGAGTCAGAAAGGAACTATACGGAAGAATATGTCAGTTTGGCTGCTAAGTTTAGAGGCTTATTTGACATCCAAGTGGAGATGTAAAGAGTAGGATGCAGTAGGATGTTAAGAGTTTGGAGCTAGGGGAAAAGTTTGTAATGGATATATAGATTAGGGAGTCATACAAATGGTACTCAGAAGCATGGATTTAATCACCTGGAGGTTTTGGGTAGTATTTGTATGTAAAGAGTCCTAAAACACTACCTTCAGAGACTGAACAGAAGGAGAAGAACCAGCAAAGGAGAGCAAGGAGTGTTTAGCAAAGTGAGAGGAAAACTACAAGTATTTGGTTAATAGTTATGGAAATAAAATGTATTTCAAGACAGAGTTAAGTGGTTAACTTTGTTAAATGCTTCTAAGAGGTTAAGTAATCTGAGAACAGAAAAATGGCTATTGATTTTTGAAAACTGGAGATCCTTGGTAACCTTGACAAGAGCAGTTAGAGAAACCTTACATAATATTTATCCATATTTTTTGCCAATAGAAAGTCTAAAACATTACTTAATCATGAAACAACAAATGAATCCACATATTTATCAATCTCCCACTACTTGAAAAGAATCAGACACACAAAAACAAATTTAAATAAAAATTTACAAGTCCTTTGCAAACATGTATTCAATGCTGTGGAAGATGAAGTTGAGCATGGCCTGTTTAGCTAACGGAAGCTTTTGGAGAAGAAAAGTTCATACAAACAGAGGCTTCAGAAGGGCCTGGCAGCTTTCTGGGCAGGCGTGGGAGGAAACAGCATTCCAAAGGCCCTGAAGAGTTAAGACTCAGAGGCAGGACACTTTTAATGAGATATTTAGAGACTTGTAACATCGCCCTCTGAGCTATTCAGAAATGTGTGTGGTGGGGCAAGTAGGTGGTACCAATGATTGTCTAGTGCTACTAGCACTTAGTAGGGAGGCAGGGATATGAAATTTCCTTTAACCCTTGAGTGGATTCTCCTGCAGAACTATCCAGTAAACCTCATCAGGGTGTTTCTAAGCAGAGACCAACTGTAGTAGAGTAGGGTACATAGGGCAGAGGATGAGGAGGGGAGTTGGAGAGTAGGGGTAAAGTTCAGTATGACAAACCTTTCAGAAGTAGAATCCACTTAATTTGGTGGCTAAGGAGATGGGTCTGAGGTCAGGCAAGGCTGTGACTGCTACATTTTAGACGTGAGGCACTGTGAGTAGCAGTTCTTTTCTGTCGACAGCAATACAGGGAGGGAAGCAGAGGTCAGAGGTGGAAGATGTTGAGTCTGTTTTAGAAAAGAGGAAGGGGTCTGTTGGAAATACCCAAGTATGATTGACATTCTATAGGTCGTTGAAAATAAGAATGTGGACTTCAGAAGAGAGATTAGGAGTGGAGACAGAATTGAGAATATGTTGATAGTAATGAAAACCCAGAGTAGGTAACATTTCTCAGGGAGAGTTAGAATAAAAAGAGAAATTAAGATAAAAATAAAATGTAATAATTATATATGCTTTATCCAAAATTCTTTCCATATAACTCATGTCTATGTTTTATACAGATAATGTTTAATTTAAGAAAAGCACATGTAACCATTCAAGGACTGTACATTTTTAATATATTTGATAAGAGTCTTTGAAAATTTCTAATTTATTCTGTATAATATCTACTCTGGTAATACTAGGGGTCAAATAAATATAAAATGAAATAAATAAATATGAAATGCTTATTTTTAATTATTTCTTTATTGTGGAATCATCTGATTTTTAATGTCCATTCTATTTATGTTACTTAAATACTAATTGGAAAGCTGTCAAACAGAATTTTCCATTTACCTTTCTTTTTCCATTTTTTTGTAGTAAAAATAACCTTAAAATACAAGGGTCATTAATATTTCTTTAATATTTGAATTCATGTTCTAATAATTAGAAAAATCTTAATGTAAGAAATTATTTGTTGTCCTAGGTTGATTTAGCAGCTTATACTTCTATGGGCTGATCACAATAATTTTAAAATAAAATTTCTTCTCAGTTCAAACGGAGATTACCTTTACAAATTTACTTTATATTCGCATTTTGTTATTTTTTAAATCTCTTCATGACATTTGCATAACAGTCCTTAATTTACAGATTATTTGTAGTTAACTCTTACCACAACTCTGCAGCATGATTGTCAATCATCAGTTTTACGGAAAAGAACACTAAAAATCAGAAGTCAACATCCTACAGCTAGCAGGGATAGAGAGGGCCCTCGGGTCAGCTCCTCTTCCTCTCTGTCCAGAGTTCTTTGACCATAATACCTGAGCTATTTTTAAATGACACGTATTTGCTAAAACATGTCCTAAAACTGCTCGTACAAATTCCCTGGAAGTGCTTACAAACTTAGGAAATGTTGTAGAAAATGCTAGACACGACTGAGTCTATCCCCTGCTCCCACTTTTTAAAATAAAAAAAAACTAGGTACAAGGGTCTCCTATGAGATTGAAACAAGTGCTACATTTGGGGGTTTATAACAAAGAAATGTTATTTTCATCCGTAACAGTTCCTGGCTGGTCACAGTGTTCCATGCCACAGAAAGCCCTGAATAATTTCTGGGGGGGGAAAAAGTGCTGAAGCCAAGAATTAACATTCTTTTTGGCTGAACTGCAATTGCACACAGGTCGGCCTCTCCTTTTTGCAGCACTGTTTACACGAGGTCAGTTGAGAGGCTGCTCCGTCCATTCCAATGCAAACTGAGAAACTTAGACAAGGAGGGGGAGCGTCAGCAAGACATTTGCTCCATGGTGCCCATTGTCTACGTTTTCTCAAATTTTAAATATTTGAAACTTCTGCTTTTGTGCAGTTGAGGGCTATTTATTTTTATTTAATTGTAGATACGTATCCGTTATTTCTATGTGACTCTTCAAGCTCTGGTGGTCTTTCCAAGCAGTGTGCTGTAACGGTCAGTGTGAGCCTCCTCCAAATGCGTCACCAAAGGAAGGTGAAAGGGTGTGCCTGTCCTCTAGTTTTATTAGTATAAATTACAAAGTCACATTTACTGTAGTGCATCTGTGTGGAAATATAAAGAATCTATTACATTATTTTCATATGTGGTTTCAAAATGCTTAAAAAACTTAAATTTAAAACAAATGGAATAATTCCACTGAGGTGAAATTAAATAGTTATAAAGACTATCTTTAGCAGTACATGAACAATCTGATTATTATAAATAAGCAGAGAAGAGTAACATTCTATTAAATCGGACATCCTGGTGAACATGAGTCTAATACCACTGAGTAGTACAACCAATTGCAATTCTTCTGGAAGCAGCAGCAGAACAATAAAGTACATATCATCCGTGCCCATAATGAACAATTAAAATTTCACCTATAGAGGAGGAAAACCAATTAAACGATAGACTTAGCATTGAATGATGTTATGCTAACATTTGTGGATTGAACTGTAGTTATTCTACAGTTAGCCAATGTAAGAGGAAACAACTGGCCAGTGTGAGGGCTTCTTTACACAGATGTACTATATGAGATGTTTTCTTTATTTAAATTTAATATTATGTTTATAATAAATATACGCATTGATGTTGATGTTTTACAATACAACATTAAAATATTACTTATTTCGATTACTGAGTTTTATGGGTTTCCCTTAAATTTTGTACCTTGGATTAGCTGTCTTGTTTTTACCATGGTACTGGTCCTGGACTGTGTTTAGATCTTTTTAAGGTAATAATAAGTTGTAATATTTGTAGACAGATACTTGTGAGCTTTATCCTTAGCCCATTATCTTAACTAGTTAGTTGTATTCAATAAATACCTCTTTGACCCAATCATATCAGGGAAAAAAGACAGAGAAGACATACAAGGCTAATATACAAGGGCTTGAGAACTAGACTGGAGAAAAAGGAGAAGAGAATTCTGCAGAATTGTTTTGCACTCTGGTACGATGTTCTTTTCAGAGGTCATGAAACTGAAACTGTAACCCTATCAAGTTTGGAGAAACCCTGTAACCTTAGTTCTGCAATGCTTTGTAGTTCAACAAATATCACCAAATCCTTCTTCTTTATAAGGTAATCAAATTACTTTAGCACCTCAAAGGATGCTACTGTTACCTGGAGAGAGGGTCTCTTGTGGGAGTAATCAGCAGTCTTTGAAACCTGTTATTTTAGAGAGAGAGATTCACCAAGTTGGATATCTGGAAAAAGAATAGCTCTCAGACCCAGTGTTTCATTCAGAAAATTTTCAGAGGAAGTAATTAAGATTTCTTTGAGTCTATTCTAAAGAGCCACTTAGGGGTGACATTATCTGGAACTGGAAATAAAATTAGTCATAGAAGAATTAAATTTGTACTAAAAATGGTAGGGGAAGTGGTGGGAGGAAAAAGCAAACAACTACACTTGAACAACAATAAAATTTTTAAAAATGTGTATGAAAATAAAACCAGAAATTTTTATATTAAATTTTTTTTGATTACTCACATTAGATATTGTTAATTATATGTATGTGTCTTCAGAACTTAGATATTGTAGCCATGAAAATAATTTTAAAGGGTGTGTATATAGCCTTTACCAATTTGCATATTAAGCCAAGTTCAAAGTGGAATTTTGAGGGTAAATAAACACCAAAAGGAGTACAGAAAGCTTGAGAAGTGACATATAATTAACAAAAAGATATGCACAAAATTATGAAAATGTATGTATAAAAAGGGATGATCAGAGACTGTGTAAGATACTGAGTTGATTAATGCTTGCTTTATTATTGAGATATATTGTATAACCTAAAGCACATGCTATATGCAAATAATGAAATATGAGCCAATTAAATTCTACCAGTGACAGTGAAATAAGCAGAAGCAAATGTGTTATGAAACAAATGATGTGGAAATTTCCTCATTAGGGCTTCAATTTTAATTAATTGTTTTCATTTTTAACTAATAAGTTTTATGTTTTGAAATTAGAAAATAATTCATGATTCAAAATTTTGAGAAAACAGGTACACATCTGTGGCCCTTTGTGATTACAGTCATCAATTCAGAGACCCAGACTGAATATAGCCGATCTAACCCCAAATAGTGTTTTTGGGAAGAGAGTCTCAGTAAAAATGCCATTTGGGGAACTTTGGGAGGCTCTATGGTATGATAATGCAGCTAAACTGAGGCATTCAAACTGTTTCCTCTGTTAGTAAATTAAGAAAGAATAGGCCCAGGTTCAATCTCGATAAGATTGAGAGTTAAAGCAGAAATAAAGCAGAGAAATAAGTACCAGTAACATTTATGGAATGAGAAATTCCGGGTAATATCACTCACTCAGATTCAGAAAAGGCAAGTGAAACACCATGACCAATGAGGGTTCTGATACAGTAAATCTGGAATCTGGGTTTAAAAAAAGTCATATCTTGCTGCAGGAAAGAAACAGTGTCTTGCTGGATGATATCTTGCGGTCGCTGGAGCCCTGGCACTTAGCAAAGTGCCTGGTATAATACACACTCTGTAAATAAACCATGAGTTCAGTGAATGCGTGAAAGAAAGAGCAGGAACCGACAAAGGATTTTGCACAAGAGTGAAATGGGCAGGATAGCGTTTTAAAAGGTTACTCTGGCTGCAATGAGGATAAAAGGTTTGATCTGCGATTGATGGTGCATATCCAGGCTGTTGAAGAAGCAAAGTGAGAGCTGTGGAAGAAATGACTATGATTGTCAAAGGGGCAATGAGGAGAAGCAGATGCATTTGCAAGATGTTTGAACTGAAGGCTCCACAGAACTTAGTTATTGGAAGTATGAGGTCAGACTGAGGGAGGGGCTGGAATGGTGTTCATTTCTGGCTTAAGCAATAATAGCATGAAAGATGGTGCCAAATTAAACCAGGAACTGGAGGATTGAAGGGAGGGAGTAGGCAATGGGCTCAGTTTAGATTAGTTAAATTTGATATTTCTATGGACCATTCTAGTAAAGATGGTCAGCAGGTGGTTGGATTTATGTCTGGATATTAGAAAAGATATCCTCAATGTTGGTCTAGCAACATTGAGATTTTAGGTTTATCAGCCTGGATTGGATTATTAAAATCATGGAAGTGAATAAATAACCCACAAAAATGTATGTAGGAAAAAAATAAAACCCAAGATGGGTCTCCAAGGAACATCTATACTAAAGTGTGGGCAAAGGGGCTCACAAAGGAAACCATGAGTGGGAACAAAGTAAGGATAGTGTGATGTTGCTGAATGAAGCAAGTTTTTCCCAACAGAAAACATGATAAAGCTCATAAAGGTCAAATAGGATCAGAACTAAGTTACACAAGGGGGGCCACACATAGAAAAGGAATTATCTTCTGGAGGATGGGCCCCTTGTAGTACAGGCTTCCCCCACTATGTGAGTGTTCTAGGAGCCCATCTATATCAGTGTACCAGCTGGCATTGTTGTGAGAGGCTGCATTCAGCTTCATTGAATTTTTTTTGAGGACGCATTCACCCATTTCATGATGGGTGATTTATGAGCATGCCTGCCACACCATGCTGAATGTTTACCAGTTTTTGACCAAACACAGCATGACTCCCATGTCCCACCTTCCCTACTCACCCAATCTCACTCTCAAAGACTTCCTCCCCCTGCCCTGAGGGTGAAATAAGTCCTCAAAGGTAAACATTTTGCTGATGTGGAATAGGTGAAACAAAAAATGGCAGAAGCACTAAAAGCATCAAAATTTACAAGTTCAGAAACTGTTCTGAGCAGTGGAAAAACATTTTGATAGGTGTATTAGATCAAATAGAGAGTGCTTTGAAGATGACTGAAGTTTAAACATGTGAAAATAAATACACAAGTTTTAAAAAATACATTATCGATTTTTTGGGTCCCACCTCATATGTATCTTTTGAATTACTTGGAATTAAGCAATAGGCCTTGGTGAGAGAACTTTCAGGTCAAGGATGGAGGAGGGAGCCATCTGAATCCTATAGTGGGCGGGAAGTGACATCCTGGAGGCAGCAAGTGGATGGGAAAGGAGACAGGAGAGTGACGTAAGGTTGAAATAGAGGGTGAGTTCAAGTTCCTCTTTTCAGAAGCTGGATGTTGAGTGATAAAACAGGGCTAGAAGTTTATGTTGTTGTATTATACTCCCCAGCTTCCTCTCAAAATGACTCCTGTTACACGGAGTGATTAAATGTAGATAAGGGCCAAGGTCCCTTATCTACAAAATGTTAACTGTGTATTCTTTTTCTTGGTTTACTCTGTTATTCAGAGTTGTGGATGGGAATCAGAAGAAGCATCACTGTGTCCTTGTTCTTTTTGTTGTCTCCTTGTTATTAAAATGTTTACTAGTGCCGCCTGTTAAAGAGCTTTTAGTAGTAAAATTTCTTCTTTTTTTTGGTTATTTCTTCATTTTTATTTTTTGCATTTTTTTTATTGTTGTTCAGTTACAGTTGTCCCGCCTTTTCCCGCATTGCTCACCCTTACCCCATGCCCTCTCCCCCCAGAGTCAATTCCACTCCCCTCCCCCATGGTCCATGCCCATGAGCCCTCTGTTCCTGTTTCTTGGCTTGGCCCTTTCCCTTCTTTCCCCGTGATCCCCCTCAACCCTCCCCTCTAGTCACTTTCAGTTTGTTCTTTATTTTCAAGTCTCTGGTTCTATTTTGCTGATTTGTTTTGTTGATTAGGTTCCACTTATAGGTGAGATCGTATGTCATTGTTTTCTTTCATTTTCTAAAAGCAGACAAATCTCAGTTTTACCATAGCCCTTCATTTCCTTGTTTTCTCACTTTCCTCATCTTCTTGTTGTTTAAAACAGGCCAGAATATTTTGTCCTTCCTCCACCTACGATACAATGTTCTAAAAGTACTCCTGTCAGCTTAACAAAATTAATTATGTAGCTTACAAAAAACTTAAAAGCACCAAAATATATCATATTGTTATGCTTCAAATGGTTCTTTTTCCTTAAGAATATATTATATCTGTATATGTAATTCAAGAGTGGTGATAAACCTATCTGACAACAAAACAAGTTCTATATAGATGTCTTTAGCGTTTTATCTGTCTATCTATGTATCGATCTGCATGTATTTGCCCAAGCTTTCAGTAACTGGTCTTCTACAGGCAAATGTGCATAAACACATTATCTTGGTTGATACATCACCATTTTAAAGATAAATACAAGGTAACTACCATGTCTCCTGACTCTGAGATTAATGTTTACATAAAATAACGCCTTGAATAAATTTTAACTTTATGAAAATTAATACTTGGATTTAAGGAAACTAAATTCCAGACATGCTATATGAAATAAACTGCTGATAAAACATTCTGTGTAAGCTTATACCCCCTTTCTCCACTGACTGCTTTGGCACTTTCCTTTTGAGAAAATGACAGCACGGTTAAGTGCATTTTATTTTTATTTTTATATTCATTCTCTGCAACAGTGAGGATTTAGACATATTTTCCATTCCTTCAAATACTCCAAAGGCATATTTGTCTTTTAAAATATAAAGATATATAAATTCAGGCAATGATTTTATTATATATAATATAGTATAATATTGACTTTTTATGTTAAATTTGTTGTGAATAGTAGAAAGCTACAGAGATTTTAAAAATCAAAACTAAAAACAAGTTGAAAATAAAACAAAAGCTGTTAGCCTTGTGTCGGTGCTCAGCACTCCTTACCTAAAAAAGAAATGAAAAGGGTGTTTTCTGACCTCTGCTTTGCTGGTTTTGCTATGCTGAGTACATTTTGACAAGTGTTAAAAGTGATCCATGTTCTTAAGAAGCAAATTGTGCACTTAAGATACTGCAAAATTCCAGGCCTATATATATATCAGCAAATACTAATTTACATGATTTGTATTTTATACATAATTGTTAGGTGCATCTGTTTAGTATAGGACATGGGACTTCAGATGTGGTCTGACCAAATAAAGTCTTCATAGCACTTATTTTTATCAGTATACTTAGTATGCCTTTTCTCTAAAATTTAGGCTCAGTGGAAGCAAAGATGTATTTGACTTGTTCTCATTTATTTGCTAAACTCTGAAGTAAGTGGTGCATAGAATGAGTTTTGAAAACTTTTGTTAATGATTTTTATTATTTTTAACATACAGTCTTAATTTAGTGGTTACCGATGCAATTTTATTGTGAATTCCCTCTTTACGTCTCATTACAGTATTGACTCATATTCAACATTATTTAAGATTTCCAGATTTTAGTTTTTTAGTAGCTTGCTTTCAAAGTTATGATGTTTCCATTTTATATAAATAGACTTTGAAATCAGTCGTTGATAGTGATACAGAGGAAAGGGAGAATAAAATGAGCGAAAACATGGAATTGCAAGCCAAGAACATTATAAGGAAAGACAATTAGCTCACTGATATAGATGGATTTAGTTGATCTGTGATGAGAGATGGAAAAAATGAATCAAACATGGGATAACTTCTTTCATGATTAGGATTTAAAAGTAAGAATTGTTGGTGGAAGGAAACTGACATTTGAGAGCTGTTAGAAGAGCCCCACATCATACGGACTTTGGGTGGTTGGAGTGGAACTCTAAGAAGGCAGTAACGATTACCGTGTCAGGAGAACTGCAGAGACTGGAATTCGTTTTTGGATGAGTAAGGGAAGAACTGGAAATCTACCAGTAGTTCTAACATCCATGGGAGGAAAATCTGTAATCTCACGAGACAACATGTAGTTGAATAATGATTCTAGAAAATGCATTTGAGCTGCTACTAGCCTCCTTCCATGGGGGAAATAAAAACTACTGGCAGTTTTCTGCTTTCGTTGAAATTATAGGAAACAAACAGATTTAAGGTGACAAAGTCTGCGCTTTGAAAAAGTACTTCACCTCTTCCCACTCAAATTTCACCAACTCCTGTAGAAATCACAAATTTAACTCTCATTATATCATTTAGTTATTTTTAATCTTTCATTATAATAAAAATAACATTTAAATTATATTTATATTCACCTACTTTTTAACTTTCTTTACCTTCCTTTAGTTTTTTTTTAAAGATTTTATTTATTTATCTTTAGAGGGGAAGGGAAAGAGAGGAGAGAAATATCAATGTGTGGTTGCCTCTCGTGCATCCCCTGCTGGGAACTGACCTGCAACCCAGGCATGTGCCCTGACTGGGAATTGAACCGTGATCCTTTGGTTCACAGGCCCGCGCTCAATCCACTGAGCTACACCAGCCAGGGCATCCTTTGTTTTTTTAAAAATAAAAGTTTAATAAAAACTTTAAGAAATTAAAGTAAGTCTTAAGTATTTTTTCTAATGTTTAGTGAAAAGTGGCTATTTTTCTCTATTTACTATAGGGAGGAGAGATTTGTTTTAGTAACTTCACATACTGTATTTGAAGAAGAGCTAACTTATATTCAAAAGAAAAGTTCAATAAAATGGATTTAAAAAAACAGTGAATGTTACCTTAGATTTCCTTCTGAGGATCTTAATTTGGAGAAATTTTTAGATATGAGATACACCTACCTAGAAGCTTGAAAGCTTAGCCTTATTTCTATAATTCTTTTCTTCATTGCATTTCTCAGTACAAACTGAGTATAGATCTTTGCTTATATCTCTTTAAGCCTGATAGCTTAATGATGGGTAACAAATGTAAGTATATGTGTATTATGAATAGGCCAGGGTTTATTTAATTTTTGTACTGTTTATTTGAAGAGCCTTTTTTTCCAATTACAAGTAAAGCATGATGCTGTAAGTCTGGGAATCACCGCTCAGACACTAAAGTGTGCAAATATTTAAATCTATGAATTTCATGAGAAACTACAGAAAGCGTTTCATGGTGTTTTGTTATTTGCCAGGCACCAGCAAGTGTTCACAACCCAAAAATGAGGTTGAACACTTGAAATGATAAAAAAAATTACCCTGGGAAGTGTGGCCAAATACAAATAAGTGAATAAACAAAAACAAGCCTTAGAGGTCAATGTGAAGCAAAAAGGTACTGTAACTAGAATGCCACTGCATCGCTACTGTCTGAGTCAGTTACAGATCTAGACAAATGTTTGTTACAAAACAAAAGTTTACTTGATTCCGTCAGTGTAGCTTAGTAATTATCTATTGTAAAAGCTACAAAAGCGATTACTTAGGGCTTTTGCCTCATTCTACATCTTGAGCTGTAATATTATTGCAGCCCACAGCACTGATATTTCTCCATTATTCTTTTGTTTTATATTTCTCTTATCATGATTGGCTTCAGAATTCCAATATTCTAAGATAAGACCATAAATTCTATGGTTATTTCAATTATTGAACATATAAAAGTGAAGCACCTGTAAATATAGTAAAAAATTTTAACTTAAAATGAGTCAGTTTTATGTTCTGCATTATTATGTCTCAAGAAGGCTGCGTAAAACACACACACGCACACACACAGACACACAAACTCTAAGACAGGCTTCTTTCACTTGCAGCCACTACTTGTGACTTGGGATTCTTGGGAAATACAGTGGGTCTTCTGAGAAATACAGTGGTGTCAATTATTCAGGCCTCATTTTTGTATCTTAAATGGCTCTTTTCCTACAGTATACCCTACCAACATCAAAATGTCCAATGAGCTTCCATTCTTGAAAGCAAACATGAAAGAAAACAAAGTAAATCTTTTTTTATTCCTCCTTCCTTCTCTTCTATCTTCTTCTAAGTTTTAGATTTTAAAAAATGTGTGCACACTGTTTCCACATCTTTATCCCCTGCCTTATTCCGGCCCTTCCTTTACCAGGGGATTGAGACTGACTTTGCAGAGCTGACTGCTTTTGACTGCTAGCCAGAGTCCTTTCTGCACGGTTCGCATCTTCCTGAAACTCCCTGAAATAGAACACAAATTCTTGAGAACCTCTTTTCATTATCACATTTTTTTTGTTTGTTTTTGCCTTCAGTGACTACTTTTAACGGTCATATTCCTTCTCTGATCACACTTTTACAGTATTATTTCTTTTTTTGGCTCATCTTTTAGGTCCCACCCTCCCTAGTTTTAGTTTCTCATCACTTACGTCCTCCTGTTCTCTTGGTATTAGTTCTCACACCTCTACAAAAATGACGCAAACATCTCTAGTTCTAGCTTTGACCATGCTCTTAAATTTAGGTACATATTTCAACATTCTGTTCTTTTTCATTTCTTCATTATCTCTTACTAAACCTTAACAAAAGTCATCTTCCTTCTTTCCCAGTCTTAATTGATAATGTACTGGACATCTAGTCCACCACGAGAGAAAGTTCAGAGTTTCTTTCATTTCTGTCTCTGCTTATTCACTCTCTATATCCATTTGGTTACCAAGTCCTGTCAATCTATCTTGCAGTTTCTTTCATCTTCATAAAATCTTTCTTTGTTTTCATAGTGAGAAACTCTTTCCAAGACTTAAAGGCAGGAAAGGCTAATGTTATTTGTTATGTACAGTGCAGGAACAGAAGATTCCCTCAGGTCCTTACCTGTGTAACACCCCGGGTGCCCTGTTGGTACAGCATTTGGCATAACGTAGATGAGCAAGGTTTTTAGAGTCAGGCCAGGACTGGCATTATCATGTAGAGCACATTGTTATAAATTGGAAAAAATTCCTTCTAAAACATATATCCTTTAATTTAAAAAATATTCACAATACTGATTTTGTAAAAAAAATTACTGCCCTCTGTGATAAAATTCTATAATAAATATTCGAATCTATTCCATCAATGCTGTTATATGTAATGGTCTACTGACTTAATAACACAAATCATTGTAAGATGCCAGATTATGGAATTTCTTATACTAATATAAAGATAAGATAAAAATACTGTTGGTTTCAGTAGCTCACTGTAAGTTTTAAAAATATTGTCTTTGAGAATATTTTATCTAAAAACATTCCTAAAGAAGCAGAGGAAAGTCCTATTTTTACAAAATGATGAGAAGGCTTTTAACAGACCCAAAAGGACATGTCGTGGCTTCATCATCTCCATATCGTGATCATATTACAATGTACTCTCATTTCAGGACCAGCTAACTACAGGTCAGCTCCAGCCTGTGTGCTGTGTTTGTAAATAATATTTTGTTTGTAAATAATGTTCCCCACATTATTTACACATTATAGTGTAATTTGCCACTACAATGGTAGAGTAATTGTCGCAGGGACTTTATGGTCCACCAAGCCCAAAATATTTATTATCTGGCTCTTTACATAAAAAGTTTGTTGGTCCTTGCCTTTTTAGTCCCTTTTAAAATATTAATTCACTTGCATTTCCTTTTTGCTTTATCCTACCTGTAGAAAAAAATCCCCAGACAATATTAACTAGATTAGGGTGAGTCATATTTTTCCTTCCAGAATATTTGTTATAGAGGAGCGATGAAACCTGGTTGCAGTGCGCTGCCTTACACATGCACGTTCCTTAGGCTTTGTTAGAAACAGAGCAATAGAAACCAGATTTTTATTGGCATTATCTAGTACAATAAATGGTTCCTATAATAAATAATCTTTTCAAAAACTAACTTTTTTCTTTTTTTGACATTAAAAATTATACTGGGGGGGGGGGAATCCATGTGGTACTCAAAAGGTCCTCATGCATTTGATGACCCAGTGACTAATTTGTTCTCTGTTGGAAACAATTTTTTATTTAAAATTCGGGGAATTCTATGAGTACCTATTTGTTCATTAAAGAGAATAGTTGAAACCATACTTTTTACATGGAAAATAATTCATATTTTATAAGATTTTTTTCTTATAATAAAGTCTGTTAAAAGCTTGGTAAATAAGTTTATCAATTATAGTAACTATTTTTATTATAAAGATTATGTTTATTAAGTAAAATATGTCAAATTAATTCCCTGTATCCTTCAGAAGCCTATTTAATACTCAATTCCCCATCTACTTGTTTTGAATTATTTAAGTTTCTTCTGTGTTACTTCCCATTCTTTAAAAATGAATAAGAATTTAAATTCCTCATCTTCTTTTACGTGCCACTTAGAAGACTTCTACCAAGGGAACTTATCATTTAAAATTTAGTTGTCTGGTGTCATTTGAACGTGTAGCTGTATCTACGGGTATAATTAGTTATGGAGCAGGAAAATACACAGGAAGCTTTAAGAGATATTTATTTGTTTTCATCCAACTTTCCAAGGTCCAAAATATCAATAGCCAGGGATTTGACCTTAATTAGAAGTATACCCTCCAAGAAGTTTGCTTTTACTTAGAATCAAGTCATGAAAGTTGTTTTCCTATTATTAACTGTGACTCAGTAAAGGCAAACTTTGGGATCCAAAATAGAAAATCCTCAAACTTAAATGAAGATGGGAGCAGGAGTTAAGTCTTTTTTAAAAGAAGAGATTGATTATAGAAAATATCTTTTCTACTGATATAAAGTCTAGGTACAAATGAAGTGTACCAGGACACATTTTGGCTGGATTATGAAAGGTTAAATAGTAGAGCTGTCTAGTTCTGGTACCTGCTGCTGCCATTGTTAGGAGGAATCATTTTAGGTTGGAAAGTTAACTCTCCCCAGAGTAGGTGTAGTTCTGGAGCAATTCTAAGGAGTTTGAGGTTAGAATTTACTATGGAGTCTTAAGATATTACAGACCATGTATCTTTCTCCTGAAAGGGCTTTAGTCAAAGTGTGTTTTTATACAGTATTTTATACCCTATTCCAGGCCATGCTGCTACAAAGCTTAAAAGTTACCTTTTGGGGGACAATAGCTTATAAAGGAATATATAGTGCAGGGATGTGGAAGAGATACTCTGAACTGTTATTATACAAGGTGCACCACTCACAGAAACAAACAGCATATTCAAATATACTAGAATATGAAGTAATTGGAAACTAATATGAAATACTAATGTATAATGCAGCTTAACACAAAAACATAGTTTGGAGAACATTATAAGAAGTTCTCCAGGCTGGACAGGAAGCCACCTATCTCATAGTTTGTGTAAGACAGGTGTACTACACAGATGATAGATAGACTTGTTGCATGAGCATCTCGATTGGGAAACAATAACACATAATCTGAAATTTAAGGGCATAAGGACTTGGAATATTTGAGATGAAAGATTTGAAATGTCAGCCAAGAAATTACTTAGTTGTCAATAATATGGGAAACTATGATATGGTTTTAGGATATCCAATACAAAAAAATTTGAAAATGTTTTTTTTTGTCTCATGTTTTCATAGAGTATCCTTCTTGAAAAAAAACAAATATCACTGTAAATTTCATCTGAAAATTCTATGAATCAAAAGAGAATTTTAAGTGAAGTCAAAACACTCAGCTGAAGCTCCTGGAGTCAAAACTCCTGTTTTGGGTTAGAGGTTCAGGGCTCATTGAGTAGGAAAATGTGTTTCTTGGAATAACTGATCACACCAAAGGGTGGGTTTTTCTTTTTTTAAATATTTGATTCAAGGAAGACAGAAATCTCTTTTCTCTATGAAGATGGTATTGCTAATTAATGAACCAGGCTATATCTTACAGAGGGGAACAATCACATGCTCATTAATGGTACCTCTGGTAGCCAGAGCTGTCTCATCCATAAATGGCTGAAAGTGGGAGCCAAACACATGAAAATAAACGGGATGTAAAACACATTCAAGATCCTTGAAATGTGAGTGAGCAGCAAAAGGAATGGTGATCTTGAAATACAAGCAAGGACTGTGCTTGACCGCCTAAACCATCTTTGAACAGATAGATGAAATGCTGGGAGCACATGAATTCACAACTCTATGTGAGGCAAAAGGCCTTAGATGAGAGAGACCACAGGTGAGATCAGACATGGAGCCATCAGAAGACCCACTAGCACTGCATTCTCACATGTGGGTCTCTATTCTATGGGTCAACTTGTCTTGATCACTGAAAAGAGAAAATATAAATCTCTCTTCAGATTCAGCTGTTGAAAATGGTCCAATCACATCTTGAGCACAATGAACTGAAGATCTCTGAGGGAACTTTGCTCTGCTTTTCCTAATGGTTTCACTGGAGACAAATATTTCTCCTCCATATACTAACAACTTAAATGTGGTATACATTTTGTTATTTTATTATCTTATGTGGGATGAGAAGAGAGCTGGTCATTGTTATTTCAGCCTTCCGTGAATTAGTCACCATAGTGAAGTACTGTACAAGAGAACTCCAAAGCAACCTCATTAGGTGAGTTAGCAGCACAAAAGGCCCTAAGTTTAATTATCTTTGTGTACTCTATTCTCTCATTTGTACTCTATTCTTGTCAAAGTGGATCCTTATTGATTTATTTAATGTCTGTTTATATTTTGGTTTCTGTATCTGACTTTATTTATTTAGTTTTCAGGAGAAAATAATGCTTTTCCCTTGGTAGCAATGAAGATGATCAATGTAACTAAGATTTGGAAATCAAAGGCTCTCTTTTCCATTCACTTCCTTCTATTATTTGACATTGGACATCTTGTAAGATTAAATATTCTTTAGAATATGACTTGGACATAAGTTTCCCTGTCACATAAGAGACCGTTCATCCTTGAAGTTCAATATTGTGACAAAATAATATTTCAATCGATTTATTTTTCAAGTCTTCCATAATTGACAAAGCTTCTCTAATTCTTGAGGGAAAGCTCTATAATTCTTTTGTATGAAAATATTGAATAATCAAAATGTGTCTGGAAAACAATTTCTTTCCCCCAACCCATCACATAATTTTTCCCTTTCATTAAAAAAACAAAAGGGTTTCTAAAATACAAACTCCATTTTTTGTAATGCACCAGGAGAAAACGAATATCGGCCTCCTCTGCCTTATGGAGTCCAGTGACTATATTTCATCCCTCCTCTGATTTGCTCTCATCAGCATTCCACACTCTTGCTCACTCACGGCCCCTCCTTCCAAAGATCCCGCTTCTTGATTTTGGTCATGCCACAGTCTCTTGGGTTTTCCTGTGTTTCCTTATGTCTCTTCAGTCTCCTTTCCTGGTTCATTTTCTCCTGCTCCTTCTTTAAATGTCTGTATTCTTTGGGGCTCGCTTTCTCAACTCTTGTACCACATACAGTATAGCTAAATCTTTAACAGCACAGGCTGTGTACACTGACTACCCAGGTTTAATTATGTACTTCAGTTTTCAATAGCTGTCTAACAAGTCACCATAAACTTTGTGTCTTAAAACAGCACTCATTTAGTATCTCACAGTTCTGTAGGTCAAAATCTGCATGGCGTTCAGCTGGGTCCTCTGCTCAGGGTATTAACAGGCTGATATTAAAGTTTTGGCTTGGTCTAAGGGCTCATTTGGGGCTTGAGGTATATTCTTCCAAGCTCATTGGTGTTGGCAGAATTCCATTTCCTGTGGTTGTAGGATTGAGGTCCCCATATTGTTGATGGCTTTTGGCCACTGGCTACTCTGAGCCTTAGAAGCTACCTGTGATCCTTTGCAATATAGTGCCTTATGTGATCTTCTCACACTGCTCATCTCTGGTATCAGGAAGGCC
Source organism: Carollia perspicillata (assembly GCA_004027735.1). Taxonomy (NCBI): domain Eukaryota; kingdom Metazoa; phylum Chordata; class Mammalia; order Chiroptera; family Phyllostomidae; genus Carollia; species Carollia perspicillata. The sequence continues at coordinate 2,642 of PVKM010005988.1, read as the reverse complement.
AGTTCCTTTTAAAGGGAACAGCTGTTTTTCTTGCTAATTTTGATTAACTCGAGATCAGCTGATTAGTAACGGAATGTTGGGAATTATATCCCATCACATTTATAGGTTCTGCCCCACAAAGGATAGGAAACTATACCGAGTATGTACACCAAGGGTCAGGAATGCTAGAGGCCATCTTAGAATTCTGCCTATTATACCCTACTTCTGCCTTTTCCTAGCGTTGTGAATTTGGGCCAGTTGTATAATTTATCTGTGCTTTGATTTTTCTCAGCTTTAAAGTGGGATAAAAATAGAATATTCTTTATAGGATTATCACAAAGATTAATTGGGTTGGCACATGTGAAACCCTAGAAGAGTTCTTAATACAGAGTAAGAGCCTGCAAATATTCAGTTGGCATTTTAATTTATTTTCCCTTCATAGATATTGCATCCTCTCCCATTGCATCAATGTTACTGATATTCCTATGACTTCCAGTTTTATATCTCCAGTCAATATCTCTTTTCCAAGCTTTAGACACTTAAAATTTCCTACCTCACATCTCCACTTAAATTTGTAACAGCAATTCAAGTGTAGTTTCTCTATATCTAAACTCATGATTTCACTTGCAAACTGGATCCTTTCTAATGATATTTATCGCAGTGAATAGCACCCTTTCATGAAATCCCTGTGCTTTCCAGTTTCCTATGCCCTTTCTACCATTCATTCATTCATTAAAAACTTTTTGAATATCTACTATGTGCAAAGCATTGCAGCAGAGGATGTAACAGTGTAAAATAAATACAAATTTTCATAGAATTCACACTCAAGCAAGAGGCACAGATTATACTCTATCCCCCAAAACCTATAAAACAAGCCATTTTCTCAATCTCTTTAGCAAATAGTCAAGTCAATGTCACTCTCTCTCTTTCTTGAACTTGGTTCCTACATTCACTGTTTCTCTACTTTCTCTTCCCTTCAACAGAGATCCCCTCTGCAAGGAGATCTTATTAACTCACTCCTTTGCATAAATACTTTCATTGGCTTCCAGTAGTATGTGAGATAAAAACCAATCTACTTCATAGCCTGCCGTGGCCCTGCCTAACCTTTCTAGCTTTATGCACCCCGACTCATCCCTCTGTTTCTGTTTTAGCCCTGATGGCCTTCTTCCTGCTCCCCACCAGTGCCACACTGCCTCATGCCTCAGCTCACTGCACCTGCCAGTCCTTCTAAAATGGGCACCCTCTCCCTTGTCTGCTCTGTCTTTGTCTGAAAACCCTTAGCTATAATTTTATGCCCTATGAGTCTCTTCTGATCTGTTTAGACTAAACCAGAATTCCCACTACACTGAAGTACTATAAGAAACTTCTTCATCGCATTTAATATAATACAGTTTTGTACCAGTGTGTGTCATTATTTGATTAATATCTGCGGGAACAACAGGAGTCAGCTATATGAAACATAGATCTTATCATTGTGCTTTATTTATGAAGGAACATGACATTTTAACTGTAAATGCTATTCTCAGAATGTGCACTTGATGGGACAAGTTTCTTATTTAACTACCTCTGTGTCAATTCATACCAAGTTTACCCGCTTGTATTTATAAGGGAACACGTTTATGGTCATGAGGGTTACTGAGGACCTGAGCACGATTGTGAAAAGTGTTCTATGAGCTATAAAACTCAACACAGAATTTTTGTTGCTGTTTTTGTTGTTAATATCACTGAAACATCAGTTTATCTAAATACTTGAGTTAGGTTGAATTTGATCCATTTGATTGCCTGCAAGTACTTTATTTCCTTTACCAAATGTCTCAGATCTACCTGTTTGTTTCGCTTAAATGTACATCTGTGAGAATATGTATTACCATGTTGTCTGTCTATTAATATGTGTACAGACATATGGGATATGTCCAGAGATATGCAGCCATGTAATATGGAAATAGAGACATTTATTGAAGAAGTACAAGATATAAGAAACATTGTACATAGGATGATGACACCTCAGTCCCCTTCCAAGTAGACACCTTGGGACCTCACACAGTTCTTCGAGTCACCATGAGCTGCCCCATTGTATTTTCCTGGATCTATTCAACAATCTGAAATCTTTTCCCTTTCGAAGGTGATTTTGGTTTTGGGAAAAGCCAGAAGTCACAGGGTGCCAAATCTGTGCTGTAGGGGTGATTTGATGTTTTGCCAAAAAACTCTGCATAAGATGTGATGTATGATTGGGTACATTGTCATTATGAAGCTGCCAATCACCATAGCTGCAGCCTTATGAATCATATGAATAGTTTCCCCAGAGTGATGTTCAAGTTTAACGCAAAAGATGTGATGCAGATTCATTCATTGCTCTACTTGCTCAGTCATTTTCAATGTGACAGCCACACAGTACACATGCTCATTTAATGGCATCTACTGTCCCCACTGACTAGTATAGTGAAGTCATCATTGTCCATGCATGTGCATTTCAGTCCACTGGCTTTGGTTGCCAAGTTACATTGATGTCAGGCAAAGCATTCTCATTATATTAATAATGGCAGAACTTTTTCTGGACAGACCTCATTTATACAGTTTATATATGGTGTATATGGTGTATATTCAGGCTCCTCTAACATAAATTCCAGTCTCATGTTCAGTATTATAAAATGAACCTATCTCAG
>PVKM010005987.1:21047-45891 GCA_004027735.1 Carollia perspicillata | reverse complement strand
AATAAACTATTAAAAAAAACAAAAACAAAAACAAAAGTCTGAAACTGCCCTGTCTTATGTGGATCAATGGGCTGGGTGTCCAGCAAACCAAAAGGTCACATGTTCAATTCCCAGTCAGGACACATGCTTGAGCTTTGAGCCAGGTCCCCAGTGTGGGGTGTGCAAGAGGCTACTCATCAATGTTTCTCTGGCACATTGATGTTCTTCCCTTTCTTTCTCTATCCCTTCCCTGCTCTCTATAAACAAACTAACAATCAAACAAAGAAACAAACAGGTTTTTTTTGAACAAGTGCCTGAAACTGAATTATCTTAGAGGAAATACGTACAGAGAGTAGAAGTTCAAGGACTGATCTTATGTGGTACGCCTTAAACTTACACAGAGCTGTATGTCAATTATATCTCAATAAGACTGAAAAGAAATTTTTAAAAATAAAGAAAATGAGCAGCTAGGGAAATAGGGAAAAAACCTAGACACCTAGTAGACAGTATGATCTGCTTGGTGGCAGACACTGTGGATTTCAAAATGAAATATATAAACATTTTTTAATATAAACATTCTTTACATGAACACATGATAGCTGTTGAAGTTATTATAGAGATTAGACCTATGGTTAAGAAAATACCTTTAAAAACCAATTATTTTAAAACTTTTGCTTTTGTCAAAGTATAAAGAAACAAGAATTTCAAAGAAGGTCAGAACAAATATAGTATTTGTAACAAAAAGTTTAAAAGACTATCTCTTAGCTAAAATAGAATATGAGTATACTAAATGTGAAAAAGATTATTTGGAGCAAAAGATAAGATAAGATGAAAAGGGCAGCCTGACAAATGGACCAAACTCCAAACCAGCTGGATATTTACGTCCTTCAAGAGTCAAAGGCAAGCTAATGTAGAATACAGATGACTGGGCATGAAACTATAGCATGTGCCTGGATCCTGGTTGTTCTGTCAATTTGTCAGCCATGGGCTCTTGGACAAGTCACTGCAGAGCCTTGCTTTTCTCATCTGTAACACGGAGGGGAGGAAGGTGTTGAAAAGCCAATCAAGTAACAACTAAGAATGCATTGTGTTACACTATTAAAGTAGAAGATATTATTAGATAGCTACCCATTAGAAATGTATCAACGATCATTATGCCATTAATATGCTGAAAGTAACTAAAGAGTTTCTTCCAATGCTAATGATTTTAATATTTAAAGATATGTTGTAATTGCCTGCCAACATCAAAACCCTGTTGATAACCTTAATGCAAGTTAAAAGCAGCAGCAACACAGCTAGCTGACTTGATAATGTAAATAGGGAAAAGTGAAATATGGATTGTTGCCTCCCAGCTCCGGCAAATGTTTATTTGGAATAATATAGTTATCTACTCCAACTGCACACCATCTGTTTCAAGTCTCCACCAAGCTAATATTTCTCACATGAAGAGAAATGACTTAAAATTACATTTGATTACCATCTTGCCCTCCCATGGAGGTTATCCCTACCACAGTCTCAATCTACTGAATCTCAACCTCTTAACATTGTGCAGCATTACTGTTCTGGCCAAACACATGCAGCCAAAATGAGATATCTCAGAGAACTGAGGCTGTCAGAGAATAAGGTAACTCTAGTCCTTTCTCAGTCAAATAAAATCCTTCTTATGTATTTTTCTGGAGACAGGGAAAAATGATACACATTTCTCACACGGCTTTCCTATGATTCAAACCTAAGTCTCTGTGGTTCTATTTACTGATGCACCTGTGCTACAATTTCTCTACCACAGAACCTTCTAGAACATTACTTCAGTAAATCGTGACAAGTCAGCTCTAAAATATACCACGATAATCTCACTTATTCCATCTCCACTGTTCTACTTTAGCTCAAGCCTCTCTCATCTCTCACCTGTACTACTGCAGCTTCCTCCTAAATATTCTTTCTTCTTCTGCTTTTGTCCCTTTCAATCCATTCCCCATATAGCAGCCAAAATAGCTGATGTTAAACCTTATACAGATCTTCTCACAGACTCCTCTAATGACTTCCCAATGCTCTTACAATAAATAAAACTTTTTACTTTGGCTTAAATACAAAGATCTACCCAGCAGTACTCAAAGTGTGTGGTCTGGGAACCCATGGGGATTTTGGAAAACCTTTGGGTGCGTGTGTGTGGGTGTGCATGCGTGCACATGCATGCACATGCCCACACTTGGAGGGTCAATTTTCATAATAATAAGGGGTTATTTGCCTTCTTCATGCTTACTCTTTTGTGAGTGTACTGTGATATTTTCCTAGTGACTACATAATGAATGACAGCATAAGAGACTTAATGCAGAAGCAGATATGAGAGTCCAGTTATATTCTATTAAGCTAGTCATTAGAGATTTACAAAACTGTAAAGCAATGCCACTCTTTTTATTAAAGTTTGCTTCTACAAATAATTTTCGCCCTGGCTGGACAGCTCAACTGGTTACAGCATTGTCCTGATAAGCCAAGGATGCAGGTTCAATCTCAGGTCTGGGCACATACAAGAATCAACCAATGAATGCATAAATAAATGAAACAAAAAATCAGTGCTCCGCTCTCTCTCTAAAAAGTTACATTGATGGGCAACAGATTCCCAGAAACTCAAAAAAAAATTTTTTTTATAAAAATGTTATATACTTAAACATGTAATCAGTTTATTTATTTTAAAGGAAAGGATATTTAAAAATTTTTAATTTCCAATGTGAATATGGTGTTTTCTGTAAAAAATGTTTGTAAATAAAAGAGTGCACACAGATCCTGAAACCAGAGTTTGAAACCTGCTGCTGACCTACCCCGTGCCTATCCAATCTCCTACACCTGTCCTGCCCTCACTACGCATTAATTACACTGACCTTTCTTCCTACTTCTCAAACAGACCGAGACAACGCCTACTTCAGTGTCTTCAGCCTAGAAATGACTTCCACCAAGTTGTTATGTGACTGACTCATCACTCAGATGTCGGCAGAACTGCCATTTTCTCAGAGGGTGAACCAAAGTTGTTCTCTGCTCTCCTACCAGACCACGCTGGGATGCTGGTTATTTTCTCTATTGCACTTATTATCATTGCACCAATCAGGCAAGTGACTGATGCTCATATTTGCGGGAAATAAAGGCCTTTTCTATTTCTTTACCACACCTGCAGCACCTACAACACGCAACACCAAATCACAGTGATCAAAAGTGGTATATCCCCGAAGCCTGTCTGGACTTGAATGACCTTCCCCTTCACGGCTCTCCATTTCCAGCAGGTCTGCACAACCTTGTCTCTTCTACCTTGCCGTAGCTACCTTCAACCCTCGCTCTACTCTCAGAGCCGCTGTCTTAGATTAGCCTTCATTTCTCTATCTGGACCTTCTGTGGAATTCAGCCTATTCTGAGCTCTCCTACCAGGAATCCATTTCATCAAGTATCCCCGTTCTCTGATGGTCTTCTGTTCTTTGGACTGAACTTCACTGTCCTCAGCTGCTAAATACTCACGCATAGCATCTGTTCTCACGAACAGTTCTACACATATCCCCACTAGGACGGTTTCCTGTAAATCGCGGTCATCCTGTGGTCCTACTATTTCAATTTCCAAAATCCCCCCCTTTTTCTAGATATGTTTAAATGTTCCCCAACATTTCTGTTCCAATTTGTTGGTCCTCTTTTCATTATGCGTCACCATGCAAGAGTACAAGACACTATAAGCAAGAATAGTGGTTTGATAACAATTGTTAGTTGATGAACAGAAAGGTAATTAGACTATTTAGTTCTGCTGAAGTATGATGTTAATATTAATAGCACAAGTATTAGCAAATTATGCTTGCTCTAATTCTAAGCCACGAGCCGTCCCATTAATATTAAAAATTGCTACAACTCTACTTGACACTAAAAAGACAAAGTATGAAGATAGAGCTAGGTGAATCCATCCGTACCCCTTCTGTGAAACTCACTCCTCAGAACACATGCACTATTAATGCATCATCATGCATATAATGAAGAGAGTATGTTATATAAATCATGAATCTATTAACTGTGTTAACTATACAAGAAGCTGAATAACTTTTTAAATTGCTGGGAACATCACAGACTAATATAGACATCAAATCTTTTTTGTTCATATAACTCCCTTCATAAGGCCTTCCCATCCCAAAGATGCTATATTTATCTAAATCCATCCTCCCCCATATACACACAGCTGTTACTCTTTCAGACTGAAAAATATTAAATTTTAAAAGGCTGTTAACTTTTGCTATTTTAATTATATTCTATTAAGTAAAAATGTTTGTCCAATACAAAGACATATGTGCCCAGTACCATTTTTCAGGTATTAGTAAGGTAAAAAAGTTAAAAAGTGACATAAAAAAATTTTTTTTTTGGTAATCACATTACCATGCTCAGTTTACTTGGATGTACAAATATATCATTCTTCAGTACAGATTTATTCTTCAAACTTTAAAAAGAGCTTGCCAGTGCTAGGGCTCCACTCGGTTCCAATGTCTTTTAATATTTGAAACACTGATTCACATGTTCCTTCAGTGTGAAGAATAGCTGGTCAGTCAAGTGTCTGCCTTGGGGTGAATAACCACAAAAACAGAACTGCAGGCCTGACTAGTGTGGCTCAGTGGATTCAGCGCCGGCCTGTGAGCCAAAGGGTTGCTAGTAAGATCCCCATGTGGGGGTGCATGAGAGGCAACCACACAGAGATTTCTCTCCTTCCTCCTTCCCTTCCTTTCTCTCTAAAAATAAACAAATAAAGTATTAAAAAACAAAACCAAAAACAGAAATGCAGGTTTGGGATTGTCAGGGACCAAAGATCAAGCTCTCTTCCAAGATGGGAAGCCCCTGGGCAAACTACCTGAATGGCTGACATCCAGCTTCTGGCAGGGAACTCTGGGCACTTGGGAATTTGCCTTACCACAAATATAGCACATGCCATTGCCGGACAACTTCGAAACAGTCCTTGGCAATGGTCGCTAACTGGTAATAAATCTGCCTTCTGGGGTCTTTCTACTATCAAATTTGAAGAAAACTATCTTACCATGATCAATCAAAAGGTAAGTGGTTGTAAAAAACACCAAATCTCATATTCTTGCTGCACACAGATGGCCGCTGGAAACTAAGGGGGGAAATGAAGCTCTTGGAGTTTGATTCAATCTGGTTCTAACAATTTACCTATTAAATCCTCTTTCTAGGGAAATAAGGACTTTAAAACAGTAATCAAAACAAACTAGCCGAGGGTTTCATGGTTTCAACTACTTTCTGGAAGCTCTCTGTGGGTAGGACAATGGCATTACGGGCATTTTTGAGTTCATGAGCAGGTGTTCTCCTGAGTCATGTCAACAAGTATGCAGTGAATTTTGGTTATTCAGAGAAAGCGTCCGTAGAATCCATGTATAAGATTTTTTCTGTAACATTATAAAACTTAGTACAAATTCGCATGTTTTCTAAGAGTATTTTTGCAAAGGATTTCATAATACAGAACTGCATTGTCCAATATGGTAACCATTAGCCACATGAGGCTAATGAGCATTTGAGATATGTCACAAGTAAAATAATACCACATTTTGGAGATTTAGTACTAAAAATGGTAATGTAAATTAATCTCAATGGTTTTATGATATGTTGGAATATTTTAGACATATTAATTTAAATATACTAAAGTAACTTCAACTGTTTCTTTTTTTTAAATAACACTATTAGAAAATTTTACATATGTCGTCCTTATTTGTGGCTTGCCTTATATTTCAATTGGACAGCTATGATATAGGAATGTGATACAGTGCTAGAAAAACCAAAGGCTCTGCATTCAAACAAATCAGTCTTCAAATTGGGGATCTGCGAATTTGCGGGGGGGTAATAGTTGCTCCTGGGTCTCAGTTTCCTTATTTATAACATGCAGCCAATACTGTCCAATGGCTGGAGTTGCTGTGGCTAATCAAAAGAAGTAAAAATAGTACAATCTAGCACAGACTCCATACCAAAGAAACAAACTCATCTTATTTTTTCTGTTTGAGGAAAATCTGGACAACGACAACCTTCACACTGTTTTAGGCTAAGCAATTAAAGACAGGATAGTTTAGGCTTATTCTTCCTTTTAAGAATGTAAGCTCAAAATAGAGTTCACATAAATGATATTTTATGGGCGTAAATCTTCGAGGAATGTATGATACATATACAAATAAGGTGCTTTATTGTAACAAATCTGAGGGAAGCAGTATCAGATAAATATCTCCAGCAGATAAAGACTAGGGAAGGTGTCTCTTCAGCCTCCTGGTGCTCTTTCCACCTGGTTGGACTACTTGTGTATGACTTCCAACCCTGAAGTTCTATGTCAGATTCATTCATCTCTGACTCTTCCATAGCCTGAAACTGTCTTCTGCTTTTCTTCACCACTTTTAAGTTTCAGCTCCAGTTTAAGCCATATGTTTTGCATTTACACCCTTGAAGTTTCCATCTACCACAAACTTGCTTTTATTTTTTTTTAAATTAGAAATAGGGCTTTAGTTTAATCAAAAGCTTTTTTTATGAAGGGGAAGGGATCTATTTATAGAAACAGTTGTTTGTTTCTCCTTTCAGCCCCTTAATGTTAAACCATCCCTGCATTATGAAATCCCTTTGCTCAATTAGGCTGTATTACTCTTAAATACAGTGTTGTTCTTGACAATAAACCAAGGAACAAAGAGAAAAGATAATACGGTATAAGGTTTTCAAACAGGGCAGAAGTGAAGGAGTAAAGAAATATAGCCTGAATGACAACAGTACTATTTTGAAATATGTATGTTTATTTGCTCTCAGCTTTCTATTATAATCACAGACAATAATCCAAAATGTTTCCTTTCTCTTCTGTAAGTTCCTCATTTTAATTAACACTAAAGCAATGCTGAAACACAAACAACACAATTTTAAATTAAAGTATCAGCCCTGGCTAGTGTGGCTCAGTGGACCGAGTGACGGCCTGGGAACCAAACGGCCGCTGGTTTGATTCCCAGTCAGGGGCACATGCCTGGGTTGTGGGCCCCGTACACAGTTCCGGGAGCGTGAGAGGCAACCACACATTGATGTTTCTTTCCTTCTCCTTCTCCCTCTCTTCCCCATTCTCTAAAGAAATGAATAAATAAAATCTTTTTTTTAATTAAAATATCAGCAAAAAGTAATAGTTGAGTATATATGTCTATGTTGCGTTTGAAGTTTCAATCTTCCCTCTTCAATGGGAAGGTCCAATGATTCACTCTAAATTCCTGACTTCATCACTATCAAACACTTCTAACGCAATTTAAACTATGTGAATAAAACAACATTTGCAAGAACTGGTCCAGATGTGAGCATCTGCCTCTCATTTGTCTTGGGACAGAAATCCTGAATTAAAATTAATGGCTTTAAACCCCAAACAGCCCAGACATAACAAGTTAAAAATGAATATATGTAATGACTCAACTTTTGGTCTTGGAAACATCCAAGATGTTTTTCATATAAGTCCACTTAAGGAAATGTAATTAAAACTAATTTCAATCAACAAAGGCAAAGAGTATTACATACTTAAGTAATGAAATTCAGATTTAGGTAGGGACAATTCTAGGAGACTCTCCCATATACTTTTAGAAGGCTAGCAATCAAGTTTATAGCTTCCCAGCTAGGACAATCCTGAATTTCTGTGCCCTAATTATGAACCTTCTGAGAAAAATTAAAAGTCAAATTGCAGAACTTTTTCCTGATTCAGAGCTGCGTTTCTCTCTTTACTTACCTATTATGAGTCCCCTTGGCCCTTCATGATCTAACCACTAAGTACTTTTGATTATTTAAAAGTTCTTCACTATGAAGGATCTTAAGATCTTCTCTATTTTAAATTCATACCCAAAGTGAGATCTGTTACAGAATATGAATGGCTTTCATGAATCCAGTCTCTGCTCAAAACTTTCAGAGAAAGATAGGATGAGCAGGTTCCACTGTTCTGGGTAACAAACCAATATCAATAGAAACCTCAGGTTATATTCATCTCTAAAATAAGAGATAACGATGATAATTAATCACAATGCTGATAGGATTTCTTGAGCATATACTGGCAGTCCTTTCACACTGTAAAGTCCCATACCCATTAATTACCTGCCTTTTTAGGGAAATGGGACAAATGATCAAATAGAGACTGGTATGCAAAGAAGAACAAAAGAATCAAACATATTTCAATAGCCAACCATAAAGAGTAATCATTCTTTTCTAACTTTCAATTTACCATGGCCAAGGTTTTAATACCAATTTCTCTACATTTCTTAGTAATTCAGTCCTCCATTACTCTGCCAAACCATAACAAAATTGGATGGTGAATTTTGAGAGAAAATAATGATGTATTTCCAGTTTAAACTGTAAGGCTTTCTAGATTGTCTATATGCTTATTACTTTCCATTAGTTACAGTATCTGATTACTAATGTACTGAGAAGAAAGAGTACAGAAATAAATGTATTTCTAAGTACCAACATTCAGTTAACGGGTTAAAACATAATTTTTCTGCCAGAAAAACGTTAATTCCATTTGATTATGCAACCTCATTCCTGGGAATTTGTCCTTAAGAAAATAACTAAGGGAAAAGGCAATTTATAGCACAAAGGAATGATTAATTAAATGGTAGACCTGCACGCCAATGTGAACTGTGAAGACATTAAAAATTATAATTATAAAAATCATTCAACACTTGGGGGAATGCATACAATACAAAAGTAGTGGAAAGAAAACTGCGTAATGCAGTACAATTACAATTATTTATAAAAAATTGATACCTATGCTCACAGTAAGGAATCTGAACATGAATTGAGGACATGGTGGGCTTAACAGGTAAACACCAATTCCTTGGAATCATTTCGGAACATTGCTTGTAAAATATTTTCATTTGCTCTCAGTAAATTTTCTTTGCTACAGAAGAATTATAAAACACCCAACTGGGCTGCCAAGCATTCCTAACATGTTAAGTCTTTCTTCACATACAAGCAGTGTGATCTAGTTACAGTGACCTCATTTTTGAAATAAAAATTTTGACAAGCAGTTAGGTTCAGGGAACAATGAGACAGATTATTTGAAATAGAAGGCATGACAGAAAAACCAACAGTTGAAAGTCAGAAGTTCTAACCCTGGCTGGTGTGGCTCAGTGGATTGAGTACGGGCTGGGAACCAAAGGGTTACCAGTTCGATTCCCAGTCAGGGCACATACCTGGGTTGCAGGCCAGGTCCCCACTAGGGGGGCATGTGAGAGGCAACCACACATTGATGTTTGTCTCCCTCCCTTTCCCTCTCTAAAAATAAATAAGAAAGTCAAAATCCTAGACGCCCATCCTCCTCCACCTGCATAGCACAGATGGGTAAAACACTCTTAATTTAGACTGACTGCCCTAGGTTACAATCCCAACAACTTGGTTGTATGACCCAAGACATGTCAGTTAACGTGCCAAAATCTCATTGTGAATTTAAAGAATATCATTTTTTTTAGTATATAGTAATGGTTTAAACAAACAAGTGCACCTAAAATACTGGTTTGCTATGTAAGCAAGTCAATTAAGTTTGCCTCTGTCTCCAACCTGTTTTGTCATCAGGAAACAAAGTTAATAATCCTATTCTAAACTGCAAATCATTTTTAAAAGCATACCATAACCACCATCATGATGGTCCACTATTACTGTTATTATACCATTATTGTTCCTACCAAGCCAGCTGAAGAAGCTGGCTAGAATTTACCTAATGAGCTAAGGTAGAAATCTTCTAACCCCTACAGTGTCACTTAAACCTAATAACAAAGATGATAATAGGTGATCAAGAAGGGGAAAAGCAGTCCACAATTAAATGCAAGGCATGGTTGGTTTAAGAGGGGGTATAGGAAAGAGCTTCCAATTTTGAGAAAGATGTCTTCTGGGTATGAAAGTGCTGAAAATGGATGCATACTACACAGCAGACCTCCTGGCAGAAAGAATACATCTGATGAAATGATTTCTAAATGCACTGCTGGTAGAGACTTGATCATCACTTAAATCCAAACATGAGCATATACTGGCAGTCCATAAGTATGTCCAACCAACATCATTCTATGATTTACAATTTAAATTCAACAAATCACTCATTCTCACCTGTATGTAATTTTATACATTTTAAAAACAAGTTTATTGAAAATATTTGCTAAATATGACTTACTTAATATAAAATACTATGAATTTTCATAACACATACTTAGAAAGAAATAACCTAAAACCTTATCAAACATTGTATTCAAATTACTGGTTCATAAAAACAACTACATCTTCCCCAAAAAGGTTTACAATTAGTTGAAGAACTTTAAACTAGAGAGCCATATAGTTAGTCTGACCAAAGAAAATAATACCTAGACAAAGTTACAGGACTTGGGCTGTGGCCCTATGGAAAGGCCCATTACCATGTTCATAGAACACCTTTAGAGTGATTACTAAACCAAAATAACTAATTCTCAATTTAGTACAATAATGATCTTGTACAATACAAAGAATTGGTAAATGGCAATACAATCTAATGTAAATAATATGTGGCAAAACAATGCACATTCTGGGTCTACTTTTCCACCAAAATAACAATAGATATAGTAACAACACAGAAAAGGCACTTAATATAATTATGTAAAGGGAAAGAGCAGGATGTAACATATTCACGGATACACATTCATGGGCAAAAACTGGAAGGAAATGTGGAAGAATGACGTTGGCTTTTTAATAAAAGGTAGCGATCATTCCTAAAGCAAGAAGTTGCTATGATGATTTATTTTTGAAATCAATCATCACTGAAAGGCTAACATGACCCAAGCACTCAGTGCTCAGAATACAAAGGTCAGCTGCAATTCCAACCCTCAAGAGCTCATGGCATGCCTGGGTGGTGAGAGTTAAAGGAGGGCCACCTCAAGCAGACTGGTAGTGGAGACACACACAAAAGATTTTGCTCAATCTTATAAAGACAATCAAATCATATTGTTTTATCACCTATGATGCTGTGATGTTTCATGGCTACCACTGAGAATCAGGAATGAAGACTCCTTTCCACCAAATGAAGAGTACATCCACATACACTAATGCTTTTGCCACCAAATCCAGGAGTGTCTATATACAGATCCCAAGTTACATGACGAACTCTAGAGAATTCATTCACTCAGTCTACCTTCCTAATGTACATCTTTAACATCTTAGTTCATTGGCTTGGAAATTTTCAGGCCAACTTTTCATTCTGTGTTTGAGAAAAGGGAACAGATGGCCTACACAGCATAAACTCTCCCAAGAACTAATTTTTACCAATCACATGTAGTTAAAACCCAGATTGATACCTACAGATTAGTGAGCAACAGAAACCCTCACAATGACTTGACAATTATTCAGTGTGACAGCTGTTTGTACCACTACCAAATGTGAGTTTTAAAACACAGGCTAACACCTCTGGTTCCTCTGGATTAAAACAAAACATAAAACAAAGAAACTGAGTTACAATACCAATCACAGATATAAAACAAATCTTTGCAAAGAAATTTTTAAAAGGTGAGAAATACTTAAAACCTACGTAAACAACAAAGAAAACCATAACTATACATCCTACTCATTCCCAATGTTAGTGTTGTATAGTATAGCTTCAGAACATATTTTATTAAAAAACAAAACAAAAAAATAGCAATGTTATCTGTATGCTGCAGATGAGTTTTACCCAAATGGTAAGAAATATCACCTTCTTGGGTGATATTTTTGACACTCTATCAGCTGCTGCATAATGAAGAACATCAAAAACTTTTCTGTTAACGTAAGACCCCAAATGCATTAATTTGTTAATTTTTGTTTCAGAGGAGAACAGCTTCTACCTCTTTGTTGTAAGTTCCTTGAGAGTTGGGGCCATGTCTATCTTGATCCCTGCTGTACTGAAGGTGCCAAGTCCAGTGGCCAGAACATAGTACATACTTGGTTCTTATTTAATTTTTTAAAATTTTTGTTTAAGTTGCCCTGACCAGTGTGGCTCAGTTGGTTGGGCCTAATCCTGCAAACTGAAGGTTCACTGGTTCAATTCCCTGTTGGGGCACATACCTGGACTGCAGCCACTCCCTAGTTGGGGTGTGTGCGAGGGGAGATTGATTGATGTTTCTCTCACACATCAGTGTTTTTCTCCCTCTCTTCCCCTCTAAGAATAAATAAATATCGTTTTTTGTTTAAGTCAACTGTTAGGTATTTCTTTGTGAGTTATACAAAATGACCATGTTTTCCTAGTACTAAGACTACTAGGTTAAAGAAAAATCAGGATGGGAAATTAGGACTGGAAATTCAACTTAAATCCAAATAAAAACAAGGTAAATGTTGGCTTTGCTTCTAATGGAGGATAACCCAAAACACTCTTCTATTTTAAAGTAATTTATTCCACAGCTTTACATATATATACTTTATTTTATTTTTCTTAATATACTTTATTTTAAACACAAAACAGAAATTATACAGTGTGGTAATATTACTCTGCAACTTTAAAAAATATTTTATTTATTTTTAGAGCAAGGGGAAGGGAAAGAGAAAGAGAGGGAGAGGAACACCAATGTGTGTTGTCTCTTGTGTGACCCTAGTGGGTACCTAGCCCTCAACTCAGACATGTGCCGTGACTGGGAATCGAATCTGCGACCCTCTGGTTTGTAGGCCTGTGCTCAATCTACTGAGCCACACCAGCCAATTTTTCAATAAATCTACATTAAATATATATTTCCAGTTTTGTAAAAATTTTAGAAATATAGCAATATCTTTGCTTAAAAACAAATGGACAAGAGAGATAGATATGAAGAAGTTATTTATGATGACAATAAACTACAGAACAACTATTATTCAGAACTGTCAGAAATAGAGCTGAAAGGAAGTCCTACAAATCTGGAATTAAAAGAAAAAACCACATCAACACTGGTAGGAGGTGGGGAGACATAGAACAGGATGGGGCTAGTTCTAGAACACACGTAGCGGATAAAAATTGGGAGGGATATCTGAGGGCAAGGGGCTCAGCCCTCCACCAGACCCCCGAGTCCAGGTTCCCAGTGCTAGGGAAATAAATCCCTATAACTTCTGGTTGTAAAAACTAGAGGAGATGAGACTGTGGAAGACAAACTGCTAGAGTCCCAGGCAGTTCCTCTTAATGGGCTCATGCACAAATTTCCTCAAACTCATTCCCTCTGAGCTCCAGCATGGGAGCAGCAGATTGAAAGGCACCAGAGACATACTGGGAGGAATGGAAGCATCTAGCATCAGGGCGAGAGCTTGGGGGGGGGGGGCGGGGGCAGCTTTCTCCTGGACAGAAGTGCTGGCAGAGGCCAATGTTCCTCTTCTGAGCCCTCCCCCAACAGAGTGGGCAGAGGGAGTGCCATTACTGAGACTCCATCAACCTAACTAGCTTACAGTTTGCCCCACTCTGGTGATTCCCTGAGGACCCACCCCACCCAACTTTCAGGCCAACCCAAGCTATTACCAGTGGTTTTCCCCTATGAATGGCTGGCTTATCTCGGCTCACGCTTCAAATTTTCCTAAATTTTCTCAAACAAACATCATCTGGCCTCAGCATGGCCCCGGCCTATTGCTAAGTGGGCCCAGGCCTGCACTAGCAGCATATGGCCTTGGTTCACAGCTTGGACTCGTCTAGGCAGCTCCAAAACCAGTACAAGTAGCAGTCAACTGCAGATCACTTTCTAGCTTAGTCCGCCAGGTGGCTCATCATTACATAGGTGGTGGCTGACCTTGACCTGTACCACCTGGGAGGCCCCAGAGCCTGCACACCCAGTGGACAGCTACAGACTACATTGGAGCACTATGACCCAACCACTTTGACAAATGACACACTCAAGGGGTGAACTTAAGTGAGCACCAGAGCCCTACTGAAGCCCTACTCTGTGAAGTGGGCCCCTGCACAGCTGATCAGTTGGGGTAAATCCCTCCCACAGACCTGCCAACAGCAATTAAGTCTCAACTGTAAGAGGAGGGTGTGCACACTCTGAATATCCAGCTTGGCTGATAGGGGAAGCTGTGACCCTGGACTCTATAGGATACTCACTACATTAAGGCAACTCTTCCAAGCCAGGGGTTTGTAGCAGCTCTACCTAATATATAGAAACACAGCGAGGCTGCCAAAATGAAGGGACAAAGAAACATGTCCCAAATGAAAGAACAGAACAAAACTCCAGAAAAAGAACTAAACATAATGGAGACAATCTACTAGATGCAGAGTTAAAACACTGGTTGTAAGGATGTTCAGTGCATTCAGTGAGAACTTCAACAGTATAATCAAGGGCATGGAAATCATGAAAAAGATCTAATCAGAAATGAAGAACAATTTACAGGGAATCAACAGTAGAGTGAATGAAGCAGAGAATCAAACCAGCAATTCAGAATATAATGAAACAAAAAACACTCACTCAAAACAAGAAAAAAGAATGGAAAAAAATGAGGGTAGTGTAAGGATCCTCTCAGACAAACTCAAGCACACCAACATATGCATAATAGGGGTGCTAGAAGGAAAAGAGACAAAGCAAGAAATTAAAAACCTATTTGAACTAATAATGACAGAACATTTTCCTATCTTGGTGAAGAAAACAGACATACAAGTACAGGATGTTCAGAGTCCCAAACATGATGAACCCAGAGGCCCACACCAAGACACATCATAATTAAAATGCCAAAGGTTAAAGACAAAGAATCTTAAAAGCAGCAAGATAAAAGCAGAGAGTTACCTACAAGGGAGCTCCCATAAGACTGTCATCTGATTTCTCAAAAGAAATTTTGCAGGTTAGAAGAGTTTGGCAAGAAATATTCAAAGTCATGAAAAGTAGGGGCCTACAGCCAAGAATGCTCTACCCAGCAAAGATATAATTTAGAATTGAAGGGCAGGTAAAGAGCTTCCCAGACAAGAAAAAGCTAAAGGGGTTCATCATCACCAAACCAGTATTATATGAAATGTTAAAGGTTATTCTTTAAGAAGATAAAAAAATAGGAACAATAAAATTGCAATGAATACATATGTATCAATAATTGACTCTAAAAAACAAAATGAACAAGTAGATCAGAAACAGAATCATAGATACAGACATTTTGATGGTTGTCAGATAGGATAGGGGTCGGGGGATGGGTGAAAAAGGTAAAGGGATTAAGAAGTATAAATTGATTGTTGTTACAGAATAGTTATAGGGATATAAAGTACAGCATAAGAAATATAGGAGTCAAAGAATATATACATATGTATGACCCATGCACATGGATAATAGTGAGGAGATTGCCAGAGGGAGTGGGAGGGACTGAGTGGAGGGGAGCAAAGGGAGAAAAACTGGAATAACTGTAACACCATAACAATAAAATATGATTTAAATTTAAAAAGTTTTAAATGATAAGATATAGAATAACAAAAATCTCAAAAAAGAACAAGGTTAAAGACAAACCCTCAATGGCAAGTGATTTTTAGTAAAAATGTGAAATCAACTCAATCGAGAAAAAAACACCTTTTTAGTTTTAAATTTTTTAAAGATTTTATTTACTGCCCTGGCTGGTGTGGCTCAGTGGATTGAGCACTGGCCTGTGAACCAAAGGGTTACCAGGTTAGATTCCCAGTCAGGGCACATGCCTAGGTTGCAGGCCAGGTCCCTAGTAGGGGGTGCTCAAGAGGCAACCACATATTGATGTTATTTCTCCCTTTCCTTTTCCCTCCCTTCCCCTCTCTATAAATATAAATAAATAAAACCATATAATAAGCAATTTTATTTATTTATATTTAGAGAGAAGGAAGGGGAGGGAAAAACATCATTGTGAAAGAGAAACATGGATCAGTTGCCCCTCATACATGTCCTGATCAGGGACCAAATCTGCAACCTAGCTGCGTGCCCTGACCAGGAATTGAACCCGTGACTCCTTGCTTTGCAGATCGCCGCCCAACCAACTAAGCCACATCAATCAAGGTGGGAAAGAAAACCTTTTTAGCAACTATTGCTGGAACTGAATATTCAAGTGAAAAAAGTCAATCCCATGTCACTCCTTCTACAAAAACTAAGTCAAGATGGATCATAGACTAAAACCTAGAATCAGGAAGTTCCTACAAAAAGAACAGGACAATATCTTCATGACCTCATGTCAAACATAGAATTCTTTACCCAGAAAAGCAGCATAGATTTTTTTAATTGATAAATTATAGACTTTCTGAAAATTAAGGTTTTCTGCACACCAAAAGACACCATTAAGAAAATGGACTTGGAAAAAAATACAGTAAAGATTAAATCAAAAGAAAAAGAAAATGGATAGGTGGGCCTTAGTTAAAAAAAATTATCACAGCTCATAAATCTAACAAAGACCTCATATCTCAAATGTAAACAGAACAAATCAATAATAAAAATACACATAACCTAATTTTTGAAAATGAGGTATGAGGAGATTGTTGAGGAGAACAGAGTAATGTAAAAAAGATAAATAAAAAAGACTGATCATATTAAGGAGGATATGGAGCATGTGGAACTCGCAATACATTGCTGGTGAGCATAAAATGGTACAACCAACCACTGTGGACTGCTGGGGAACTGTTTAACACTCAGACATGTATTTACCCAGTGACGGAATAATCCCATCCCAACAGAAATTAAAACATGTTCGCAAAAACTACAGGAATGTTTACAGCAGTCTTGTAACAGCTGAAAACTGGAAATGACCCAAATGCCCATCAACAGGTGATAAACTAAGTTATAGCTGTACAGTGAATACTACAATAGTAAAAAGGAATGATTCATGCAACTACACGTATAAAACTTAAAAACACAAAAGCCAGACACCAAAGAATACACACTGCATGATTCCATTTACTTGAAACAGAAATATAGGGGGAGAAGTAAGATATTGGCTGTAGGAGGTGAAGGAAGAATTTTCCGATAAATTTAAGTACTTTAAATTTTGTTCAACACTTTGTTTACAAAAGAGTCAACAACTATGAAAATGCACTGGCTTAAACAAAATACCTGTGCATTTTACATTAACTATACATATTTTTTAAAAACAGCACAAAAGGCTTCTACCACTTATTCCACAGGCACACTCTAAGGGCAGTTTCTGCATGTAGATGTCACGGTACCTTCTCAGTACATGAGGTTACTCTGACAATAGCTATGAAAGGGTCTTCTCTCGATCTTCTTCTGTACAACCAGTTTATGCAGTCCTTCAGATCTTGCGCTATTTTATCCTGAAGGTTGAGCTTGAAAATCAGACCAGCACTCCTGCATCCTGACTGACCAGCATTCACATCTAATCAATAACAGATGTGGGAATGGTGCCAGGGTGGGCCTTATGCCAAAGTAACAATTTTGCTCCTATTCAACAGCAAATATCCTTCTTAAGCTCCAAGTCATCCAAACAGAGAGAATGACATCTGGAAATTCACTACTACACCATGTGTTTGGCCCCTCCGGATGATAGCTGTAGGCACTGCAAGCAAAGGGTTGCTGTGCCAGCCTCAAGGGACAATGCAGAGTACAGCAACTCCACGGCTTTGCAGTGTGAAGAAAGTGCTAAAAGCTCAGAGGAAAAGCAGTAGCAAATGGGTGTGAATAAAAGTCATTTAATAAAGCTGAATTCATTTAATAAAATTCCTCATTATGGTTCTTTTCATAAATAAATAGGAATTGTTTATCTCATTTCTATATTCAACCAGGCTCTAATCTTTCTTTTTTTACAACCTTGCCTTCTCAACTCTTCACCACATTTCTGGGATCCACTTATTAAAAATTAATACTCCCACCCTGGCCAGTGTGACTCAGTTGGTTGGATGCTTCCTGCAAATCAAAAGGTCGCAGGTTCCATTCCCTGTCAGGACACATGCCTGCGTTGCAGGTTCAGTCTCTGATCACAGTGCTTAGGAGAAGCAACCAATCCATGTTTCTTACATCGATGCTTCTCTCCCTCTCCCCTCTCTCTAGAATCAGTAAAAGAAAAAAAAAAACACTCCCAAGAAAATTAATTCTCAATACAAACAAATCCAATCACATAAACTCCCTTAGAAAACATTACAGAAATTTAGAGATGCAGGAAAATTCTGAATTTGGTATACAAACACCAAAGTTGTCCGCTGTAAAGGAGGAAAGTGGGGTTGGGCTGGGAGGCTGTTTACTTTTGGTCTTATATTGTTGTTTCTGCAACTGTTTGCATTCTTCTTATATTGTGATGTTTTAATGTTATTTGTATTATGCAGCCATTAATTCTAATGACTAAAAAGTGACCAAATGATAACAAAAGAAAACTGGTTTAAAAGCCTTTCTTCAGATGCCCAGGAGGACTATACACCTTAATGCACGCGGATGACGCAGCAGGTTTCCGATGCACCTAAGATTTGAATTGGGCGAGACTTTCTTGCTGAGAAGGGTAAGTCAGGAAGCAAGTATCATAATAGCTACCATTACTCTCCATTTCCATTTATTCATTTGTAAACTATAACATTTATGTATTATAGGAAACAAATGGTGCTAAGCACTCTTACACCAAGACAATGGTGTGAGACATTACTACTTTACTCAACCAGAAACTAACACTTAGGGAAGTTAAATTATGCCCAAGGTCATATAGCTAAATTGAGGTGACAGCTCTGCTGGACTCCAGTGCCCATAACTATAGCAAAAGGAATCTAAACAATGATGCTGAGAGAGTGAATCATTATTACATGAAGTTTATACAGTGTGACCAAGAATTTAATAAAAGATACAAACACTGATTATAGTGCAGAGACACTTCATATTCTATAGTTCATGTCTTTCTTCACAAGCATATATATAAAAAGTCTACATCTTACCTGGGCCCTGGGAAAGTTAGAAGACTGACAAGTAGAAGCTACTATGCAGGAACCCGTTTGTGTACTCAACAGGCAATAAGAGAGGCTTCTGACAAAGCAAGCCCATTGTGTCAAATGAATAGGCTTGAGGAGTAAGAAAAAAATAAACCATGGTTTGAAAATGTTGGCTCCACATCAAGATTATCCATTATGGCACCTCAAATTTAATAATCCGACAAGTTTTCTTCATTACCTCCAAAAATCCAGGTACGGTCAGAAAAATGAGTAATACTATGTATAGATACAAATATGAAGGGTCAACAGCTGTCATGGCTCATTGAAAAGACTATTTTAATAACACCACCCTAAAAACATGACCAGGTATTTTACTCTGTTTTCCAAGAGAGGCCAAAGGATAGAGGCAGATCAAAACCAGCTAGAAAATAAAGTCTCTTTGGCAAACATTTCAGTGATGTGATTAGCACCTACTCAACTCATCTGTTAAGATAGTGCAATCTTATTTTGGCATTGAACTAAAATTGGTATAGGGAAAATGGAATAAACATGGTGATAAATGAACTGGGAAAAGTACCAATACGGGATCTCATGGACAACTCCACCCAATATACAATATAAGTCCTAGAGATGGAGTACATTTTAAGTTTGGAATGGTTTAACTTGCATTCCTTCTCCAAGCCCTGGGATTCTTCACAAGTGTGAACAGAAATATGAATATGCTGTAGCAAAAGGCTACAGCTGCAGCTTGCAGATGTCGGGCTGTTAGCTCTGTGATCAGCAACCATGCTGTCTGCCTTGCTGGCTCCCTCCAGGTCACTGCCTCATCAGTCAGCACGGTGGCTATAACCCAGCAATTTCCAACCGGTGTGCCGCAACAATTTTTAAAATATGCAATACCTGATTATTTAGTCAGGGGCACTGATCTCTTTTCCTTTATATTATCAAATAAAAAAATGACAACAGCCACATAGCAGCAGTCTGTTGTGAATGAATCACAATTATACCTATTTTTTGTAAGATCAGCAAAATATATATATATATATATATATATGCATGTGTGTCACAGAATTTTTAGTAAGTAGGTTAATGTGTGCCATGAGATGAAACAGGTTGAAAATCGCTGCTGTAACCAGAGGATGGAGAGAGGTTCTTCCTGTTGGGCAGCACCCTTTGTAATCGAACAAAGGAAAAAGACCTTATCTGGGAACTGATAGTCGTCATAGAAACTTCTCTTCAATTTGCTATAGTCTTGCCTCTTAACGAAAAACTCTGAGTGGGAAAAATGCTGATACAATGATGTCTCAGTTTTCTCCATAAAAATAGAAATACTAAAAAAAGAAAAGAAAAAGAAAAAGAAATACTACCACCTGGTTTTTATTTCTTATCCCTGGGGGGCTATTATGAGGACGAAAAGCTTTGAAAATTAAAAGCACAATGCAAATATGTCTATATTATAGTGGGGACTGAATCCAAACAACATAAATGGAAGTAGATGGGCACTTTGGCAGGGCAAATAACCATGTCTGCCATCAGAGCAAACTTCTAAGTTCCAATACCTACTTATTATATTATGAGGAGCTCTCTGACAGAAATTAAAGAGGCCCAGAGCCTATAAAACAAGCTGTGCCTTCACCCTACATTGTCCTGCCTTCCCTGTTTTAGGCACTTCGGAAACTCCCACTTTAAGGTCTAAGCCAAACCTCACCTCTTCATTAGCCCTCCCAGGCACTTAATTGAACCTTGACAGAATTAAACTCTCCCATGTTACCTGCACTCAAGGTCCCTTAAAAACATCTGTGCAATATCATTTGCCATATTGTACCACCTGTAATTTGTTTCTGGGCCTGTCTTTCTCCATTAGCCCAAGTGAGTTCCTTGAGCTCTTCAAATTTTGTAACCAGAGCACTTAGTGTATCTGATACATAGTATAGACTATAACTCTTTCCTAATTCGAGTTAATTAACTAAGTTGCAATACAGAAGGGTTTCTTAACTTTTTCTGTTAAGAACTTCTCAAGCTGTGTGCTAAGGAACACTGGAGAGGTGTGAATGATTACGAATGTATTGAGATTACTGATTTCCCCAGATGACCAATCAGAACTTACCAGTTTCTCTGTGTACTATGACGTGAAAAGGTTGTGAAGTACTATATAAACCTGTAGTGAAGATTTATTTTTAAAATAATAGAAAAGTAGGATTAAACACTATACTAATGGTGACATCAACTGAGGCATCAAGAAGAAAATACAATGAATAGAATAACTGCTTCACATACTGTTCACTAGAAAATAAAGGTTTCAGAATATTGGCATCAGGTAAAGCATCATATCCTGAAAGAGAAAAATAACATTGCCACCTCCCATAGCAGTCAGCCTGTGCAAACACCATATGGTGTGCTAATTTAGTCAAAAAGAACCCCAGAATTTACTTTTTCGTTCTGCAGATAGAGATGAAAATAAAGTTGCTAGAAATATTTCAGAAATCATTTTGCCAAATAGCTAATGAAACACATACAGTATCCAAGTTTATTTACCATTTTTAAACCTTCTATTGAATGCACAAACATCCCTTACAGAGGCTGCATTAAGAACAACTGATCAGCTCATTCTTTTCATTTCCCTTTTTATTTTAAAGTAACCAACCATTACTTTGTATCACCTCCCACTCCACCCTCACTTCCCCCGACCCGCTGCCACCCCAAGTTCAAGTCCTCAAAAGACAAACTCAGACGTTCATATCTTGCACTGACTACAGTAATCATCTCAAAATGGTCTCCCTGACTCTAAGATTGCCCCCTTGAAATTCTCCTTTTGCCCAAATGCCAAGTCACATTTCCCTGTGTGTTTTTTTTAAGGCATAAAGCAACAGCAACAAAACTGTAAGATAGAATATGGTGCATAACCTAGACATTCACTACCTCTCCAGTCTCATTGTCCTCCACTTTGACCTCATACTTTACTGGGACTCTTCTCTTGTCTCTTCCAGGCTAATGTCGATTCACACATGGAGAACTGACCCGGTTATCATTTCTTCACGGGAACACTTTTCCTGATTCATTATGCCAGGATAAAAGACTCTTTTAGGTATGTGTTCTCTAACCAGATGATAGCAAGGTAAAAACGCGGAGTTTTTCCTTTTGGTTTTATCTAAAATGTTAGCGTAGGGCTGAGCGGCAACAGCTTCATTCCACTTAGGATCCTTCTCTAAATTCCTTGAGTCTTAATCTGCTACGGGTTTTAAGGGCTGTTTTTTAAAATGTCTTTTACTGTATGCCACCTCAAAACCCATTTGGATACAGATGCATGTTAAAGTAAAAAGACTAAAAAGACCTTGCAAACTGCTTTTAGAGCAGAGTGTTTTTGTTAGTAAATTAATCCCCTACAATAAATGAATGTCTCGCCCGCAACTTTCCATGCCTCATTAAGACCTGTATTTCTTCAAACCTTACTCAAAATTCCTTAACCTCTCATTTTGGTGACTTCTTGCTTATGTTCAAAAAAGATGAATGCAACATCACAGGTAGAGTCAAAATTATACCCCAAAGGAACTTTCATCCTTAATCTTTGCCATAACCACATATACTTAAAAAGTAAGAGGCACGGTGTGCCACCAAAAAAGTACTGAAACCTTTTATATCATCACCTCCTTGCACACTCAAAATCAGCACCTTTTCAGTAGAGATTCTCTTTAAGTACCCTTTATAGACCTTCCTCAGCTGGGCGTGGATCTTAAATTGTTTCCCTTTCTCCTTAACACTTCCCATTTTTGTAACATATTATCAAACATTTTAAATATACATATAAAACATATAATTTAGTCTACATATATATTACTTATTAATCATCTTTAGTATTTGTCTCTCCCAGAAGAATTTAAGGTAGGGTCTGTTTGATTCACCGATGTAACTTCAATTCCTAGAAGAGTACCTGACACACAGTGGGACTTAATAAATATTTAAATGAATGGATGAACAACAATGAGGGCAGATGTAACAATTATTTGAATGCAGTCTTCTTCCAGTCTCAACATTCAATCCATCAACAAGTTCAGAAAACCCAACCTACCTCTAAAAACATACCAAATCATTTCTTCTCCATCTTCTGCAACAAATCTACTCAAAACTCATTATTTTTTACTTCTGGTCTTTCTGCTCTCAGCTATGTGCCCATGCAATTTTCTCTCTATGCCACAAGAACAGTGATCTTTGTAAAATATGAATCATATCACATTACTACCCCACTAATGCTTCAATGCTTACCCATCACTCAGAATAAAATCCCAATTCCTCACTTTGGCTTACAAAACTCTACAGAAGCTATCTACTATCTCTCTTCCTCTCTATCTTCTTTTCCCTACTACATTGTAACTACAGTGACTGCTTCTCTGTTCAGTGAACACATCAAGCTCATTACTACCACATAACATTTGCACTGCTTTTCTGTCTGTAATATTCTTCCATCTGATATCTCCTAGACTACTTGTCATTCAGACAACAGCTCTGTTTACTGCTTCAGACGGCCTAAATTGATCATTCACTGTCATACCCTCTTTATTTGTTAATGGAATCTTTTGCTCAGTACTCTATTTCTATTAACATTAAAAAAAAAATCTCAGTGGAAAAACAGTATAAAGAACTCCCTTGATACCATCCATTCTCCTAAATTCACGGATTAAGTGACCTACCTCTTTTGTCATTCTCTACCTACCTAGCCCCTTTACCTACCTACCTACTTCTTTTTTGGTCTAACCCCCTTGAAAGTAAGCTAGCTCCTCCTTACCTTTAAATATTTTGGTGTGTAATTGCTAAGAGATAGGATATTCACTTACATAAGCACAGTATAATTACCAAAATAATTAATGTTAATGCTGTACCACTATTTAATCTACAAACCTTATTCTAAAATTCGTATGGAGAACACATTGAAAATACAGCCATCTATGAACCGGACGGAAACTGGGCTCTCAGCAGACATGGAATTTACTGGGACCTTGATCTTGGACATCCTAACTTCCGAAACTGTTCAATCCCAATCACCAGCAGAGACAGAAAAAAGGTGGCAGCAGCCCAGGAGGTCACTTTAATTCAACACACCTTAGAAACAGTTCTACCAAAAACTGCAACAAATATTTATTAAGTACCTACCATGGAACAAAAACCAGGCTAGTTGCTACTAATTCAATAATAACAAATGCAGACCGGATCCCTCAGGGAGTTTACATACTGTTTAGGGTTGAGAGCAATGAAAATAGGTGGGGAAATACTGGTTGCCTTGACAGCAGATAGGAAACACATATGAAAAAGATTTTAATTCCTTCTAAACTTAGATTTTAGTCTAAGAATGACAACAACAACAAAAACGCCCTTTGAGAGATTTTTGCAAAGTGACAAAAATGTGTTTGTTTCTAGGAAGATCCCCTAAGGTTCACAAGAATGATGGAACAGTGGGAAAAGATAGAAAGTAGATAGATAGGTCAGTGAACAGGATTTTGTGGTAATCCAGGTAAAAGAAAGCACTAGTGGTACAGAAATAAGATGGAAATGAACAAATGCATTTTAAAAATAGAAAATAAAATAAAATTCATCTGGAAAAGTAAAACTGAGGGGTGAAAGTGCCCTTGGCGGTCTCCCAAACTTGTCTCATTGCCTCAAAAGTGTTCAGACAAAACAGACTCAGGGATGCCCCATTCTTCCAGCCTCCGAGCACCCTCAAACCTCTTTTCCAGTCACCACCTGCAGGACCACGTCAGCCACTCTCAGCCTCCAAGATCAGGCAACACTGTTTTTTGACCTTAACTCCTTACTGCTGAACAACTATGAGCTCCCAAATTTGTCAGAATTATTCACCAAGGTGGAGGGTGCTGTCAATCACCTGGTCAACCTGCATCTGTGGGCCTCCTATAACTACCTCTCTCTGGGCATTTTGACTGCGAAAATGTGGCTCTGGAGGGCGTAGACCACTTCTCCAGTGAGTTGGCCTAGGAGAGGTACAAGGGTGCCAGTGTCTCTTACAGATGCAAAACCAACACAGTGGCTGCATTCTCTTCCAGGACGGACTAAAGC